>WURT03117784.1:0-30010 GCA_009936505.3 Holothuria glaberrima
AGGATAGCACGCACTTTCTTAGGATCATTAATAATATGGGTACCCTCCCAACAGAAGCTCTCCTCGTTACCATGGACATAATGTCACTGTACACCAATATTCCTCATCAGGAGGGCGTCCTTGCTTGTAAGGAATTTATTTATTATCACACCTCAGATCAAACGCTTTCTTGTGACATATCTAAACTGATTTTCTTTAACGGAGGAGTTATACCGATGGTGCCGGGCCTATATGGACTTGGCACGACCAAGAACACCTGGTGCATCAGTCAACAATGATCCAGCAGCACCATTTTTATTGGGAAAGGGAGAGCTGCAGTAAATCAGGTGGCACAGGAAGTATAAAGACTGGGTCTGGCATTTGGTGTTAACAACTTGACTCCAGTCAACATACACAAAACGTTAGGATCAAAGGTACATAATTAGCAAACAATTGCCGAACATCATCCTTTCATTTGAATTGCATGTCACAAATTCATAAGCTGTTTGCTGGTGATTTTTGATTCCTTGCCGAAGGCAGGCAAGGAATCTATGTGACGGTGATGTCGTGTGTGTGCACGTGATGCTTAGCTTGTAAACACAATATCTTTTTCTATTCTATTCTATTCTTATTCTATTTGTTATATAGATTTGTCATATTGAAAGGAAGAACCCTATTGTTTTTGGTAGAGGTCAAAGGTCATTTGAGGTCACCAGAGGTCAAAAACTGAAAACTTTGTAAACATGTCATCTGGAGATAGGAATGACTGACACTTTACATATGTGGTATATAGATTTGTCAGGTTAAGAAGAACCCTATAGTTTTTGGTGAAGGTCAAAGGTCATTTGAGGTCACTGGAGGTTAAACTGTAAAAACCTTGAAAATGGCTTGTAAACACGATATCTTGAGATAGGAATAACCAACACTTTTCATATTTGGTATATAGGTTTGTCATGTTGAAAGATGGAACCCTGTTGTTTTTCGTGGAGGTCAAAGGTAATTTGAGGTCACCAGAGGTCAAAAGACAAAAACCTTGTTAATAGATTGTAAACAGGATATCTTGGCATGAGGCTGAATTGGCAAGAGGCAGGTGGGCATGTTGGGCGAGTTGACATAGTGAGCGAGTTGGCATTGTGGCGAGTAGGCATGAGGATGAGTTGGTATGGAGGCCAGTTGGTATGGGGCGAGTTGGTATGGGGCGAGTTAGCATGGTGCTGAGTTGTCATGGGGGCGAGTTGGTATTGGGCAAGTTGGCGTAGGGGTGAGTTGTCACAGCATTTTCACCATCTTGAACTGTCCCAATGCTCCCCCCCACAATATAATCCAAACGTGGAAGAAATTGGACATGATTCTGTATCTGACTGTGTGTTGTCAGTGCTTGACTCACATTCTGTGAGTATTTCCCTGCAGACATCATCCTTATTATCATCTAGGGACCAAGACTGAGATTAAACTCTGTTAGGTCATAGGAAAACTAGAATTTTGAACAAAGTTGTCAGGTGATTCTGTGCATATTCTATGTTCTAGGCAGTATATTTGATCATAACATAGATATTTGATAAAAAAAATGATAGAGGTCCCCTAATCAACTTTCAACATGAACCTCTAAGGGTGTATGTCATTTGGGTGTGTGAAATTTATTGTTTTAAAATGCTGCCCTCTGTACCTGTTACACCTCTATCTTGTTGCATCACATAGGTATTGTATAGAAGGGTAACTGGATCATATGTCAATGATATAAGTAGTCAAACATTTACAAAATCTGACAAATTTTATATGCAAATTTCTGGCAAGGCTGACCTTTAAGCATTCCTTTAGTACAATGTAATCCCCCTATTTTTTTAGTATTACAGTTACAGTGAGAACTGTGAAGAGAATAACAGGCTGTCAAGTGACTCCTATTTATCCTACTTTTCTCCTTATTTTATGACCATTCTTATACTTCTCCTAACTTTTTCTTGAAAATCCTTAATTATCCTACTCTTTTCACTTACCATTACTCAAAAAAATTAATAATAACAACTTAAATTGCACCTTATTTTCCACACATACAGAACTGTCTCACAGATTTTAAATGAGCCTCATGCAAGCAAGTCATACCTACCCTTAAGGCAGATTTCACAGTTTAATGGTCCAAAATCTCCCACTTCATGAAAAATACAAACCATTGTTAGGTTTATTGCAAAATGCATTTTATGTTTGGTGTATGCCAGTGAAGTATAACTTAAATGGAAAAGATGATGCACAGTGATCTTTGCGAAAAAAATCCTTCCCAAATATCCATAGTATTCAAGTTAAGGTGGAAACTTGTTACAAAATCCAAATAATAGATTACTCCAGGTACATCATGACAAAAGATTCAACAATTAATTGAAACAATTTGTCTTTGTAACTGCACATATTACAGAGAGAGACTGCCCTAATATTGTCTCTCTAATAAATTGTTATGAAGTGGAAGTAAGGGGGACAGGGCTTGCCAAGCAAAAATGTACACACCTTTTACAACATCAAAATTGTGCCTGGTGTAAAAATATCATTCTTTATGCAGAGAGAGATCTTATGTATGTTCCATAACTTTTGAAGTCTCTGTGGTTAACTGCATTAAATCAGTCCTTTAATCCCAGAACTATGTCCAACCCCAATCTATTCTCACTACAATTGTGAACCCTTGAGCTTGAATTATATTACCCCAGAATTATTTTAGGTTTGGGGCAATAAGAATTTTGCAAGCTTGGTGACTGCACTTTGCTTGAAATGAATGTGGTCAAATTCAAACTATGCCTTCAGATGTGGGTCACTCTGATTGGACAACAATGTGCAGATCAGTGAAATGGAAAATCTACCTACATTGCAAAGCTGGCTGTGGATTTACCTCTTGGAAGTCCAGTGAGCAGGCAGTACTCAGGTTTTGTGAGGGTGTGGTGTCAAATGTATAACCACACACAGTGACTCATTGAACTTCACAGAATCTTGCATATACATTAGAGGAAATGCCCATTAGCTAGAATTGAGAAAAACTCCAACCACAACTAATCCTCTGAGCAAATTAACTGTGCAGCTCAACTTCATGGCAGGCATGAACCTTATCTTGATTCCTGAGAACTTGTATTGTTGAAAGCCACTCATGCATGACACACTCAAAAGCTGTGCTGGACCTGAATAGGAGAACTTCCCCAATCGTTGTGAGGAGGAAACCACAAAGCAAACAAATCAATAAGTTGGCTTGATGCTACTTCCCCAAGTTGCCATTGCCAGATAGGGTTAGTCAAGGTAATGGGAGGGAGATCCCTGTCATGTAATGCTTTAATGCATAGGTCTGGTTTCAACTTTTATCCCATTATTTCCATACTATCTTATTGTTTCTTTCATCACTCCATGATCCATAAAATATTTTTTTCTTTTCAATGTACCAGACTGTAAGACTTGGGCTTATGATGTTCAGGTAGATGGGAGAAGGTCAAAGAGAACTTTTTCTTAAGTCTTTGCAACTTCAGTTATTAACTGGTTCGCATGTGTTCTGTTTCTGCATTTATTACTTGAGAATCCCTACTTTGAGAGCCATATTTTTCCCTTCTAACAAAATTCTTAAGCCATCAGTAGTGTTTTTGATGTAGCAAATGACTAAGTTAGTTAGATGAGGTTTTATGGCTAAGTTTGTAACCAAGTGGGTTAAGTCGGGCTGGCCACGGCCTTTTTTCCAGTTGTGGTTCACTGGCTTGTTTTCCCTACTCCATTGCTTATGCTGAGCACCAAGCACAATGACAGTAGGTTCCATTTTTGAAGTCTTTGGTATGACCCAGCCGGGATATGAACACCCGACCTTCTGGCTTCAAGTCGGATGCTCTAACCAGTTGACCATGCAGTCGGTCTAGCAAATGACTAAGTGATTACTAGTATGCGATATATCAAGTCTCAGGATTTGCCAATACCAGTCAAGTATCAATATTTGATAAATTAGCTTGGTGCGTGTATCTCTGAGTCCCTCTCTAACCAGTTGACCATGCAATCGGTCTAGCAAATGACTAGGTGATTACTAGTATGCGATATATAAAGTCTCAGGATTTGCTAATACCAGTCAAGTACCAATATTTGATAAATTAGCTTGGTGCATGTATCTCTCATGTCCCCCCAATGTTGAGAACAAATCACCACCCTTGGCTTGGTGTGCTGGAAACAATAAGCTGTTGTGCACTGAGAAGTTTCATTCCAATAACATGTGGTAAAATGTTGGGAAACACAGTCAGGCTCAACAAAAAATGTAACATTTGACATGAAGAAAAAGCATAGAAGTCTTGGGTGAGTATGTATCAGCAAAGTGACCACAAACAAAAGCTCTGACTGCAGTCATTTTAAATTAGCATTTCAAAGTATTGATAGCATTAACCAAGAAACAAATGAATAACCACGCTCAAAAGAAAGCACCCAAGTTTTCATATCGAAATCCTGGGAAGATGTAACAAATCCTAAACCCCCAAACCCCAAGTTGTATGCAATATGCATTAGGATGTAAAGAGTCTCTCAAGTACGAAGATTGTCTAACCAGGGACTGTGGAGACGGGGGCCTAACCCCCCACATTTTTTCTGCCGTGGGCATTTTGGGTCGCCTTTAAACTAGGATGAAGGGCTTTGATTTTCTTGAACATATTGGGTCGCTTCGATGATTAGCCCCTTCACCCCCACTTCATAACTGGTTCCGCATTCCCTGTGTAGTTTCTACCTTGGTGATTGTTTGAGTTATTTCTGCAATAATATAAATGGTAACACTATGATGAAATGTACAAGTGATAGTACATCAATGCACAGTGTCCCATCTGACAGGTCTGCAATAGAACACTTTACTATTGTAAGACTTCATGTCATTATGTCCCTAATATAGTGTCCTATATGTAAGTAGACCTTGACAATGTCTTTTTGTGCTTGTTATAATTGACAACGTGAAACAGGAAAGTCAAGTATCATTTTGTATCTATCACTTGAAATGTGTGGTACCCTATTCTGAGTTGGCTTTTGTCAAGTTTTTGTGCATATTTATGATTTTTACTTTGTTGTGATCTCATCCAAATTTGACTAATTATTTACAATGTATAGTGGTCTTATATCAATTTGACTAGTTAACTATCTGTTTGAAATGCAGTTGATGTGGAATTTTTGCAAAAGCATGTGGACTTCTGTATTTGAGTGCAGCCATGATGCTTGTAGGAGTCGAATCTTGGCCAAAGATTGCTAGTCCGTAAGATTTCTGGCTGGTACATTTTTGTAGTGCCCACATATGTTGCACTACAATAATGGTATTTAATTATGCCAGCCCTGATCATCCACTTTGCTGATTGGGGAATGTTTTTCAATCAGTATTTTCTTGCAATGGACTTGAGCAATTTGAAGCTCCAAAGTTTGTTACACAGAAAAACAGCAGAAGGATAAAAGCACAAAAATTTCAATGTTTCCACATACCACAGACTCATTCCTAGGAATTAAATCCACAAATTCCTTCTCTTTTAGTCAAATTTCCTTCACATTGGACTCATGTCTGCAGTTGCATACACAATTGCTTCTGCGTTGGGCATGATAATTATTTAGAAGTAAGTGAGCTTAGTACATTTTTATGCTATTTGCAAACAATAAAAGACTTTGCCTACATTCTGATGAAATTTCCGTAAAGTCAAGTTCCATGAATTACCAATTAACCCATATTATTATTGATTATTTAAAGATTTCCCTCCAATTTTCATCAAATTCCTTCAATTTTCAGATTTCCTTACGATTACAACCTTCATCTGCAAACAGTTTCTCAGAATTTCTTGAAATTCATAATATTCCTTTAAAAGTGGAAGTTTGTATGCCTCATGCATTATTCATGTTGGCTTTTATCTGCTTAATCTATACTCAGTTTTGGAGAAAAATAGATCTTGAATGGGGAAATGCTTCCCCAAAACAGGATCGTTTCCATTTGCACCTTGATGACTCAAAATTTTTCAGTTAAGATAGAATGCACTTCTACTTTTTTGAGGGAAGGTGCCTCATATGCCAAAGACCAGAGTGAAGTTTTTGATCACGTCAGCTCACAGCCAGTAGGCTTTATTTGGCTTTATTTCTGTCACACTACTCACTGTGCAAATGCTATAGTGCAGGTCATGGAGCATTTTGTGTCTCTACAGATGTGGACCATGTTACATACACATAGCTGTTCAAGAAAATCTTTGGTAATGTTAATAGACGTCACATGCTTTGAGGTGCATTCACACCAAAACCGAAATCTGCTGCGTTTTGTGGGTGGGATGCAGAAACTTTTTCCCAGGACTAATATGGGCAATTTTATTTTAATGAAAATTGAGAATAATGCAGGCCCATTTGTTGTGAGATAACAAATTTGTGTCCCGCTAGCAAAACTCAGCAGATTTGGGTTTTGGGGTGAACGCACCTTTATGTAGGTTAGCATTGCTAATGGCAAAACAACTCTCTTAATAAAGGGCATAAGCAGCCGTCCAAAACGTATTTTGAAACAACACCTACATTTTACAAATTCCTTCTTATTTCTCTTCCAAGTATCTTTCATGATGTTTAATGACTTAAATATTGCACAGTTTAGTGAGAAAAATATTGTCACATGATTCTCAGGAGCCACTGATGAAAAAGGATAGACTACTACAGAATTGCAAATTGGGATGACTGCATTTTCCCTTTAAATGTGTCAAAAAACAAAAGAAGGTTTGGTCTCAAAATTTTCATACATCATTGCTGGAGAAACTTTGTATGTTTAGGTTAGTACAATACTGAACTTTCAAAAACAGTAAAGTTAAAATGCAGTAAGGTTTTGATACCTTTCAGGGCTTAACCTTAACACTTACCAGCTTGCCCGGGGCAAGTAAAAATTTTCCAGGGCAAGCTCTCTCTTGTTCCAACTTGCCTGTATGGGCAAGTAGGCCTTGTACCTCTTATCTCAAACTTTGAAGTGTAAAGAAAAGACACTCTTCCACAGTAAGATAAGAAGGAAATGAATTAAAGAGATTAATTTTACAAGTCACACCACTCTTGAAAAAAGTTGAAGGACCCCAGACCCAGACCCTTGGGTTGAGAACCCTTAAATTAAAAAAAACCAGTTTAGTACTGTTAATGTGGAAATACTTCAACTCAAAGATGGGAGAAAGTTGGAATCCAATAATTGTTAAGATTTTCGAGGATTGTTGTCATCTGTGTGACTATAAACAACTGTGTGGGGAATCAACATTTTGGTTGCCCTACCACAAGAGGCAAGTAAAAAAAAAATTTCAGGGCCAGTGAATTTCAGTGGTTGCTCACCCTACTTGACAAGTGGGTTTGAAAGTAAGTGTAGAGCCCTGCTTTGTTACTATAAAACTTTCTGGAAGCCATTAGAGGCAAAGTTGTTTTGCACTATACTGAAGACTATGTGAAGGGGTTCTAATATCAATTTTGTGAATTGTGGCCCCATGTGTATGCTGGTTGCAGATATTGGGGGTAGCATCAGTTTACTTTTGCCTGCATTCATCGTACATGATAATGACATGTATTTGCATACAAATGCAGTTCTAGGTATGTTGTGTAGTGGGCATTACTACAGTATTACTTCAATTATCTAATGCTTAGCTTGTAAACAGGATATCTCAAGATAGCAATGACCAACACTTTTCATATTTGGTATGTAGATTTGTCCTATCATTTTTGGTGGAGGTCAAAGGTCATTTGAAGTCACCAGAGGTCAAAAACCGAAAACCTTGTAAACAAGATATCTTGAGGTAGCAATGACTGACACTTCTCATATTTGGTGTATAGCTTTGTTCGGTAGAGAAGAACCCTATTGTTTTTGGTAGAGGTCAAAGGTCCTTTGAGGTCACCAGAGGTCAAAAACTGAAAACCTTGTAAACAGGATATCATGAGAGATAGCAATGACCGACACTTTTCGTGTTTGGTGTATAGATTTGTCATCTTGAGAGACAGATTCTTATCATTTTTGGTGGAGGTCAAAGGTCATTTGAGGTCACCAGAGGTTAAAATGAGAAAACCTTGTAAATGCCTTGTAAACAAAATACCTTGAGATAGCAATACTGACACTTTTCATATTTAGTATACAGATTTGCATGTTGAGAGGAATATTCCTATCATTTTTGGTGGAGGTCAAAGGTCATTTGAGGTCACCAGAGGTCAAAAACCAAAAACTTCATAAATACGATACCATGAGATAGCAATGACTGACACTTTTCCTATTTGGTGTATAGATTTGTCATGTTGAGAGAAGGATTCCTATCATTTTTGGTGTAGGTCAAAGGTCATCTGAGGTCACCAGAAGTTAAAATGAGAAAACCTTGTAAATGCCTTGTGAACACCATATCTCGAGGTAGCAATGACTGACACTTTTTATATTTAGTATATAGATTTGTCATGTTAAAAGGAAGAACCCCATTATTTTTGGTGGAAGTCAAAGGTCATTTGAGGTCCCCAAAGGTCAAAAACTTTAAACTTTATCAATATGATATATGAAGATGGGGAAAACAGAAACTTTTCATACTTAGTATGGTCGCGATACACAATGTTGCGCAGTACATAATGTTGCGCACCCCTAAAAATAACACATAAACCCCATCACTGCACATGTTTATGAAGAATTTCAAAAAGCTTAACATACTGTGTTTCATTTTCAGTCACATGAATCAAATTCAAAATAAACGTAGCAAAACTATGTCCTTTGTCATGAACTTCTCAAATGTGTCGCTACATGTGCTTAAAAATTGGCAGGAACAAAACCTGCGAGAAGTTTAGTCCAGATTTTGGGGGCTTTAAGCGACAAATGTGGGAACCATTTGCTGCTCAGTCAAAATTATTCATGCCGTAGAATCAGTCTGTCTATTCTAGTGACACTGGGGAGGTGTCACTAGTTCATTATCGAAGTATTTTATTTCAGTGCGCAACATTACGTCACTCTCTGGATTCAAAGTTGCTTGAAGGTAGCCTTAACAAAGCGGCCAATATTTCACCAATGTTTTGCTTATCAGGAGAAATCGGTTAAGCAGGTTATAGAAAAGACTTGTCAAAATCAAGTTGCATAGCAGATTTCATTTATTTTGCTGTTTTGACTCTGCAACACGGTAAAATGTGTAAAATGTCTTACAAAGAATCTCCCCCTTGGGGTCCACCAAGATTATTTTATGAATATCTTCACAGTTACTTTGGAGGATAGGGGAGGGGGTAACGTGATTATTAAATGCTGGGTATCTGTTGATGATACAACCATATACTGTGAAGGCTGGACAAACTGCAATCGTTACTGGAATAGAGGATTGTATCTCATCTGAAAACAGTGTGTCAAGTGTGTAAAAAGACCGGTCAAACTGGGAAAAGGTTAAAACTTTTCTTGGAATTTTAAAAGCTCATCAGGACACACTGTATGGTAACTTGTTTTCATGAATGCTTGGAACTCTTCCATTCTTTGGTCACTTTCTGAGAATCTGTTAAAGTGTCTGACCTGCCCCCTTCCCTTCTTGGCCTACTTCCTGATGGCTCAGTAAACAAAAATCTTAAGCAGAAAAAAACATTGATAAAATTATTCAAAATCCAAATCTCCCAGAGAGTAAAAATTCCCCCTACTAAGAGTTTCCAATCCCTTCTCCCGTCTAAGCTAAAAAACACTTTCTAGTGCTTTTTTCTGTCAAAGCTTAAGGTCCTCTACTGAGTTTAAATTGTTCAAGGCCATATCCACATGTACAGCATGAAAGCTGTCTGCTATGGATTGGGTTTGTGTAACTACACAAGTTATCATTGGTTAGGTCAGTGGTGTTACTGTTTGAATTTATGGTAATCAAAGTGTAGTCACCAATTGTACACAGAGACTAGATATGGGGATATTCCTAAATATGTCTGGTATTATGCAACAGTCCCTTTAAGCTCCTCTGAGCTTATTTTACAGAAGGGTGTGTATGAAGTTTATCATGTCGCTAATTTAATGCCATGACCTTTTCCTAATTAATGAGCAAGTGGTAGAGCTACACCCAAACCAGAATATAACCTCTAAAGCCATGCCACAGCACTTGTCTTTGACGTCAGTAAGACATCACACATAATAAGGTGTGTAAGTATTTGTTTGCCCAGCATTCAAAAGTACCTCATTTTCCTGCAGCCATTCATTCATCTTCAGTTCTTCACTCCCTGTCAGCATGCAAACTTTGCCAGATGTAAGGCTTTTATGATATGTACCCTACACTAGGTCGTACAGTCCTACAGCTCTCTTTAAATCTTGGGAGACTCTGTTTTAGAACAGTCATTCATTTTCTCCACTAAACCATTTATTTGAACCTTAAAGAAGATTATCACTAGCTGCTTGGGTATCAAGTCTTGTCTCAGGACCAGAGCAGCCTTCTTTTCTTCTCTTTAGATTTTCCCCTTTCTATTATAGAAAGACTCCAAAATTACTACTTTTAGAAAGTTCTAAGCCCTAGAGAGGAGAGGTCATGCTTGACTGATTTCAAAAGCCATGACTCTGCACCCTCCATGCACTAGTACTGTGGCTTTCCTCTGCAACCTCTCAGGTTCCTCCTAATCTAAAGCTTATTTGCAAGACTTTTGCCTAATGCATACATCCGTCTGTACATCCACTGGTTGAAGTTTTGACTATGAAAGGGAAAAGATCTTCCCCCACAATTGGAGAAAATTAGAAGCTTCTTAGGAATGTGACCAGCTAGATATTGTGTGGTAGGAGTGTACTGATGTACAGAAGGTGTGAGTAGGTAGGAAACAGACAAACTAGGGTTAGAGAAGAGTGGATTCATTCATCTGTGACAGGTCTGTCTCTATTACATCACTGACTTACATATGCTTTACACAGGAGGTGTTCACATCTGCTGACCAAGACAGTTGGAACTGGTGTGATATGAAATGGAGTAGAATTGGGGTTTAGCATCTTTTAGTCAAAATGGCTACCTCTTTTGGAATATCATTATTTATTTTAGTTTTTCATATATTATATGGACATAGCAATGCCAATTTAAATGGTAAGTTGAAAACTGGTACTTTTGAGAAATCTGCACCTTATAGCCCTTTGTTGGCACAAGTCATTTCGTACTTAAAACCGTCTTTCCTGATTTTTCTATATTCTCCAAATGTTGTTATACTTCACAAGGTTTTTCTGTTTTATCATTTTAAGAAAAGATTTAATGTTTTCAAATTTAGTATATTGTATGTGTGGGTTTGGTCTATCATAAGGTGATCACTAAGATTTCTTAACAGCCATCTTCTTTTTGGAAACAGTTCTCTAAAGCTTGAATTGTAGTTTTATTTTCATGTTTTGAAATTGTTTTGTCTCTGTGATTAATTTATGATTTATTAATTGGAGGGGATATAAATTTGATCAGTAAACCTAGATGATTACTGATCTTGGTGTGATTAAAAAGACAGATTCTTCATGGGTGTGAGCAGTACCATGAAGTGCAGTGTATTACAATGTGCACTTTCAGTCAGCTATCAGAGTGTATTAAAATGGTACTGGATTAATCTACCAGATTGGTTAAAAGTTACCTAGCCATTCATTAGCTCAACCCACAAAGTGTGGGTAGAGCTTATGTTATACTGTAGAGGGAGAAAATGTCTGTCTCACTGAAAATGTCTCTTTTGTCAAAAAGTTTCAGCTTCTGTAATTGCCAGTGAATTTTTCTTAAACTTGCAGTGCTGGTGTCATATTACTAAATGGCAATACATTTCCTTCCTAGCTACTCGATAAACCAAAGAGAAGTAGTAATTTTTGGCCATTTTGATCATTTTTCATGGTCTATTAGCTTGAATGAAAAGCCTTCTAAGGCAAAAGCTTGCATGAGACAAGTTTCCGGTTACTACGGTTTTGACTGCTGGTCTTAGGCATTGTTAGTAGTATATTCTAGTACTGTAGAATGCCAGTATCCAGTGTGACAACTGTGAGTTCCCAGTCAGCTAATTACTTATCCTTCAGTAGTTTTAGTATCAATTACACAGCTTTCCTTGTGGTGTGAGCACATTGCATACAGTGGGGTCATTGTTCATCCATAGAGTTGCTGTTTGGCTCCTCACCACAAGTTTGTTTCTCTGGTCTAGCTGGAGTGTTAGTGAAGAGACATGATCTTTGTTCACACAAGGCATGTTAGAATTTTGAATAATTTCCATTTTAAATGTACACAATTAAATCAGCACTTCTTATCAGCATTTCAGCTTCAAATGGATGGTTTATGAAATTTTCATCCAATATTTTGTTTTTTGCTTAAAAATTTCATGGGAGAGGGAGGGGAGAGAGGGAGAGGAAAGGGAAGGGAAGGGAAGGGGAGGGGAGGGATTGAGGGAGAGAGGAGGAAAGACATTTGGTATCTTCTTCCCCTACTGGTTATGCCACTGTCCTATACAAACTAGTTGCATTTATTATGCACTACGGCTTAAGTTTTCGATCCCTGCCCTTATGGGCAGTGTTATATAAGGGGATGAACTAGCTATAGAGATTTATCCCCGACACGGTCCAACTGCTAGGTGAACAGTGTTTACGTGCTGGCCAGCCCAACATGAGTCTGGGTATGTATTAAGTGTGGACCAAGGTTGTGTTCAAAATGAATTAAAAAGGGTATGTATTAAGTGTGGAACATGATTGTGTTCAAGATGAATTAAAAACTGAACAGGTAACATCAGAAGGGTTGAGTGACAGTAGCTATGCTACTCTAGTATACTTTTATTTTGTCTATGATTTATATTTGTTGAACTGGCTTTAAAATTAAGCATTATTTCATCTTTCAAAACTTTTTGTCATTGAAAAGATTTACTAGTTGGTTAAACAGATTCCCCTCTTTTAGAATGTTCAAAAAAATCCAAAAAATTCTCAAGGGTGGAGGGTCAAGTTGCCATTTCCCTAAATTATCCCCACCCCCTTTTCCGTGATTCTATTTGCTATTCTACCAAGCTTAGCCTCTTCCCTCCATACTCTCAACGTAGCAGCAGAGGTGAAGGTGCCCAGCCCCTTCACATTTGCTTGTACCTCCATTTATACTTTCAGAGGGTGCTAAAATATTGCAATGAACTGTAAATAGTTTGTTGAAAATACCACAAGTGTGATTTTAAGAGCAAAATATTTTTCAGTTTTGGACAATTAGTACATGTGTACAGTATGTATTGGCTACAGTATCTCACCCCAGCACCCAGTGGGAAGCTACAGTGTGTCATTAATAACTTACTTGGGCAAGAGATGAAAGTTTGAAATTTTCCTAAATCCTTTACAAGTCATTTGATGTTTCACAACATAAATATTCCATATAACAAATAGTAAATGAGTAACCATGCAGTGTTGCATGTAATGCATCCTATCCACTGTATATCACATGGCAAACCAGAATTACATATGAGACAAGGTGGGTTAGCATTTTCTTAAAACTCCTGTAAAAGCAATACTTTTCGGCATAGGCATTGGAAGCTGTTCTCACCAGGGGGCAAAACCCTCTTTTGGACTGCTGTCCTGAGGGAGGGGAAAATTTTGAATATTTGAGGGTTCTTACATGCACTGTGAAATGTGGTGCCATTATTATGCAAATTTTTAGGAAAATTTCTGAGAATTTGTGACATTTTTAAAGAAGGAAACAGATAAAGGGTCTTTGTCCTTGAATAGTGGGGATGGAAACATACTTCTACAGCCATATTTTTGATTTGGTTGATGATTGATTGACTGATGGATTGATTGATTGATTAGCCTCCAGCCAGTCCCTTCCAGCTATATGTAATGGTCTCTGAGTGTCACTGTTTAAAGGGCAATTTTTGTCATCCTAAACAGTTGTAATTCTTAACTTAACTTGTATCTTCTCCATAACTATATGAAGCTCTTCCTTGTGCAGACAAACCTACAGTATTTTATTGGTTCAGGCCATTGCCTGATGAACATACTGTACAAGGCTATAATGTGTGATCCAAATTCTCAATCTGCATCATGTGGAATGTGGGCTACTCTGCATCTTTTGAATTTTCAAACTGTGGTGTCAATCAAAGAGCACTCACCGCACTCACCAACTGAAAATTTTGGTACTCTCCACCCTGAAAATATACTTAGGGGTGATGAATGTTTGTCTTTATGTTACATACAACTCTTCTAACTTCGTTTCTTTGAGCTCTGATTAAGGTTCACTTCCCTTGCAGAACTAGTTACATCTTTCCATACTGTACATCTGTGCAGTGAGAGGTGTTTTTTAATTGATCACATGTGTATTACCCATTTAGGGACAATTCTGATAGAAATGGGAGGTGGATGTATGCTGCATTGGTGGTAAGACAGCGTGCATGGTATATTTTGCCTAGATGTAGGAATTAATGGCCATAAATTTTGTTTAATGATTTTAACTTAAATGGAAGAGGGTGAGTGGGAGGGAGGTATAGTTAAATTAGATGACTGCATATTGGTCTAGTAGGTATTGTTCATACAGGAAAAGTGTAGTGACATAATTATAGTAAACATGAACATTGTATTGAAAGACCGAGGGTAAATTTTGCAATAAGTAAGTTCGACATTATAGAAGCTTGTACAGTGCTTGCTGGGAAGTTTTGTACTTTTGTGGCATCAATGGGAGACTGTATATTGTACTTCTACACACAACCTACAGTAACATTACAGTTGTAGGTGCTTACTTTAAGTGCAAAGTTTTCTCTGACATTGGCTACCCTGCTTTGTACTGTAGTTGGACCCTAATTCCAGCCAAAACTGTGGGTCACAATTTTGGGACTTTGTTTAAAGGGAAAATGAAGTCACTCCATCAGAATTAGTATGGCCTAATAAAAAAAAATTAGTATGCCCCAACATTCTCATTCATGAATGGCTTTTTTTGATCATATGTGACAAATTTTTTGTAACTGAATTGTTAAAATCATGGAGAATAACTCCTTTCTTTACCTTTGCTTGTAATAGTTATTTTCAAAGCATCTTCAGAGGTACCATACTTCAAGGGCAAATAAGGGGAGATTTAGTAAGGGGGGGGGACTACCTATTGCCTTATACTTGTTTTTCAATTAAGTATTGGACAGAATTACTGACTTGTGTTGCCATTTCCCTAATTTGTTCCAACCCCTTTTCCTTGATTGTTTTTCCTATTTTGCAAAGTTAATCCTCATCCCCCATGCTCTCAACTGAGCAGCAGAGGTGAGGGTCCCCAGCCCTTCTCGTTTACTTGTACCTTTGTGTATATTGTCACTCTCAAAAGGTGCTTAAATATTGCAGCCAACTGAAAATAGTTTGTTGGAAATACCAAGAGTGAGATTTTTAATTGAACCTTACATAATTTGAATGGTGGAGGGCAAGTGGGAGGGAGGAAGGTATGGTATAGTTACAGGCTTCCTGTTTTCTGTCTCATGTTACACATTTTCTGTTGTCCATGTGCGTTTGGCTTTAGTTGGACTCTATTCCAGCCAAAACTGTGGGTCACAAATATGGGACTTTTTTGTTTTCAATCAAGAATAAGATAGAATTATTCATTCGTTTTTTTCCTACTTTTAATGATTTACAGACCCCACGCTGATGTGTCCCTCCTCATTTGAAGCACAAACAGATCCAGGAGAGAGGACTGCGACTGTAGATTATGAATATACATTTACTTCGGGTACTGTGGATACAGCTGCAGATGTCACCATTAACTTTCCGCCAAACTCTACTTTTTCAATAGGGGATGAGATTGTTGAGATTATTGTAACAAATACCTTAAATTTAACAACATCTTGTTCCTTCACTATCACAGTTGTTGGTGAGTACTTTTTCAGTGGTAGATGTAATACTATTTAATGTTTTTCTGGTGTCAAGTTTCAAGGTAAATGAAATACATCAGTCCAAAAAAGAAAAAAGAAAAAATTGGGTGCAGTCTGCCAGTATTTTGTTACATTTTAAAAGGTTCTTTGAAACCTGCAGTGCTACGCATGTTTGAAGCAAGTGCAAGTCATATTTGGCAACAATAACCAAGAAATAACAGTATGAAAAGAATATTTTCAGTAACCAAGGTAGTATGGCTAAGAACTTTGTTATAAAGTCATGATTTTCTTTAAAGGGAAATATTACGTTTGAAAAGATCACAAAATGATGCCAATGTAATCCTATTGTAGTCTCGCAAACATGAATCATATGTAACTTGCAACGATCAACACTAACTAACCTCATGAAATATGGAGAAAAAGAAGCAACAATTTCCTCATCAAACCCGCTCATTATCGAACCATAAGCCTAGCCTACATTGCAACGTTTTGTATTGCTGCATATTCATTTAGTAAGTGCAGGTCATATTTCCACTCATTACGCAATACGTGTTGACCTTGCTAACCCTGTGTTTCATGCTCACAACAATTGCTACCACAGCAGTTCCCGTACAGCCTGTGCTGTACTGTGGGATATTGCAGTTTACCCAGGGTGATGCAGTGTCATCTTCCTGGTTCAGCATGCTGTTCACCTCTCACACAGTGGGCATGCATTTTTCACAGGACGGTTTTACTTTATGTGCCGAAGACTTAACATATTTTTGTGACGTAGCATCACAGGTTTGTAAAATGTTTGTTTTCTGCTACTACTGTAGGGCCTAAACGGATGGTAGCAAATATGTGCACCAAGAATCTCTTTTGCATCTTACTGTTTCAAAAGCGAAGTAGCTTGCTACGGGCCAAAGGCTGCAATTCAAATTACAGTAACTATAACTTTGTGAATGCTATACCATGGAGGTGGTAAGAACCCCTTTAGTATACTAACTGTAGTTCAGTTCAGACAGTGTAGTAATATTTCTCAGTCCAAACATTTTGTACGCGCTGTAGAAGGCGTCTGCTATTGTCTGACACAGCGCAATAAAAAGGATTTGATTGGTGGATTTCAAATCAGGGGTAACGAAGGTGTGGTTTTGCATGCATAATTGTTTGGGTGAACAAATTTGTAAGTTGTCACAGAAAGGTTAATTAATGATTCCTTGCTGAAGGCAGGCAAGGAATCTATGCCATGGTAATGTGTGTGTGTGTGTTATACATGTGTGTGCATGTGTAAAGCGTGCATGTAAACACGATATCTCAAGAAGGGTAACTCCTAGGGATCTCATACGTAGCATGTAGATTGCCCTTATTGAGTAAATGATCCCTATTGTGTTTGGTGGAGGTCAAAGGTCATTTGGGGTCACCAGAGGTCAAATGGTTAATACCTTGGAAATTGCTTGTAAACACGATATCTCTAGAAGGATAAATATGAGGGATCTCATACTTAGCATGTTGATTGCCCATTTTGAGTAGATAATCGCTATTGTTTTTGCAGAGGTCCAAGGTCATTTGGGGTCACAAGAGGTAAAAAAGCCATAATCTTGTAAACAGTATATCTCAAGAAGGATAAATGTGAAGGATCTCATACACAACATGTAGATTGCCCATATTGAGTACATGATTCCTTGCTTTTTTTGTTGAGGTCAAAGGTCTTTTGGGGTCACTAGAGGTAAAAAGGTCAATCTTCTAAACACTATACTGTAACTCAAGAAGGGTACCTGTGAGGGATGTCATACTTAGCATGTATATTGCTCATATTGAGTAGATAATCAGTTTTAAGTGGAGGTCAAAGGTCATTTGGGGTCACTAGTGTTCACAAGGTCAAAACCTTGTTAATAAGATATCTCTAGTAGGGTTACTGTGAGGATTCTCATACTTAGCATGGGATTTCCCATATTGAGAAGATGATCCCTATTGTTTTCTGTGGAGGTCCAAGGTCATTTGGGCTCACCAGAGGTAAAAGATTAAATTCAACTAATGACCGAAAGAAATGGGACGTCTTGCAGAGATGCCAAGTATCTCAATTTTAGGTGAGATTATTAAGATTTTTATCATTAATTCTGCCATTATGAAAACCCGCATCAAATACTGATCTTTAATATTGCAGAATCTCTCCCCATAAAGCAGAGGACAGTTGTGGAAGTTCACTAGCTTATTTGATTGATAGCCCTTGTCCTTATAGGGGCATCCATGTGAACATGCATCAATTGTAAATTGGAATTAATTAAATGCTACCATGGGTTATTAGTTTTAAAAAGAGAGTTTAGTTACTGACCATTTGGATCAGATACCCTTGAGCATGCATGAATGTAATTGCTTAATTGAATAAAGCAAATTGTACTGTAACTGTACAGTATCTTGTCTGTGTTGATATCCCATGAATTGCCTGTTTAGCCAATGTATTTCTTCAGAGCAATTTGTTTATGCTTGAATGTGTTTGTTAACAAAAGATGTGCACTGAACAGGTCTTGTGCAACTGTGGTGAAACTTGGGAGATGAAATGCAGTAAACATTCACTATCAACAACTTAGAAGACCATGTAGCAGTTGCCAGAGATGCAGGCAAATTTCACATGAGGCTAAAAAATTTTGTGTGGTATTGCTCATGGCTGAATTTCATTTCATTCAGCAAGGAGCCAGCATGCTCATTGGGCAAAAAATTTTGTATGGGATTGGTATGCACATGGCTGAGTTTCATTCAGCAAAGATCCAGCATGCTCATTGGGCTTTTTTTTAAGGGGAGGTGAAAAATCATTTTAGGTCACAAGGTTTCTAAAGGTTTTGAATTATTAACATGATATCTAAAGTAGGACAACTGTGTGGGATCTTATACTTGTCATGTGGCAAGGAATCGCCAAGCCTTTTGGCTTTCTAGTTTGTTAATTAGTGCTCACTGGGTAGAAATTTTTTCCCAGTTACCTCTCTTTCATCGAACGGGATCCGATCGTATGTAAAAGAGGATAGGTTAAATGAAAAGCCTCACAAACGCAATATTTAATTCCCTTTAGAGTGTCATTGGAATATTCCTTTATGGTTATCTGCAGGTACTTTTCATGTAATTCCATTTCAAACACTTTTGTATGTTATTTTGCTGTTTGTTCCATAGTACTGTACTGTTGAATAGTAGTATTCATCTTGTATAATACTTAACTAAGTTTCATTCTTGGCTTGCCCCTATGCTGTAACGAATGGATCACTGGGTTCTATTTAACAGTGTTTTTCATATTGTAGCAGCTACCTAGCAGATTGCATCTGGCCCTTCTTGACATATAGCTTTTAGTGAATCAAAGGTCAGTATGTCATTACACCTAAGTACACAAGGCTCTCTGTCCAAGAATAACACCAGTCATTACATTTAGGAAGGGTGATAATTGGGGAATGAGTTTCTTTGTTAGAAGGCATAATCTCTTTGTGCATCACATACCATGCCCACTTTTATGGTTTTAAGAGTTGTGCTGTACAATGGTAAAGTGTACACCTTAAAGGGAAAATGCAGTCACCCTAATCAGAGTTAGTATGCCCTGTCACTCTAGTTCATGAATGGCCTATTTTTATCATGTGACAAAATTTTTTTTCGTGAATTGTGAAATTGAAGGAGAATTTCTCCTTACTTTACCTATTGTTTGTAACAGTTATGTTAATGTGAAACTTCCTCTGTGATCAATGCATTGTTTAACAATAAGAGCCCATTCTCTGCCAAAGGCTCTATAATTCACTTGGATGGCCCGGGATCTTAGGGTAAATGTTTGATTAAGTAGTGAAACCTGTTACAGTATGTTAGATACCTTGTAGTTATCTTCACCAGATCATGACAACCTCATTTGGTGTTTGGAGTAACTTGGCATAAGAGGTGAAATGGTGGGCCTGGGAGAGCTGGGTGCTGTACCTATCCCATTTGTGCAGAAAATTTGCCATTTTGGGGTAAAATATTGAGTATTTTGAAGGCAAAATGTATCTTTTTGGCACACATATATTAAACTTTCAGGCAGAAGTTTAGCAGTCCACATCCCTCCCCTCAATGTAAATTGTCCTGTCTGCTTGTAGGAGTAGATATATTTCTTCCAGGTCATAGCTCTGTTGGAACAGTTTCAGGGCTGACTTGGTAGATTTTCTGTGAGCGGGACCTGTTTTTCTTCTCCATATAAATTTATACCACTGGGGTTATAACTTCTTTGATGCAGTTTAAGGGTTGCAGTGGTAGATTTTCTTGAAGGGAACCTATTACCCCTATATAGGTACAAGGGAATCTGTATTACCCCTATGTGAATACAAGGCAACCTGTGTTACCCCTATATCGGTAGCTGCAGGGGGTAACAAGTACATATGATCAGGGTCATACTGTCAGTCTCGGGGAGCAGTTTCAGGGTTGGCATTGTAAATATCGTGCGAGGGTAATGTGTGCTACTGTACTCCTGCATGTGCTTGTTGAATGGATATTACAGTCAGAACTAATTTCCATATTCAGGGTTTCAAACCAATAAGTATCAGGTTGTGTGTGAGTGTAAACAAGATCAAACTCAAACTCATACTTAATTTTTGTGCTGGAAAAGGAGACTTAGATTGTAATGGTGGAATGAAGATCATTGACGTAAAGTAAAGCAAGTCTACATTCAAGTGAATTAACCCTAGATGTATTACCTGCTATTGTACTGTGTAATCCACGGTGCTACTATCAAAGGCCCTTTCACAGTAGGCATATTGGAATGCAATGGAATACAATAAAAAAAATTGAAATCATGTAATTATTGAGACCCTTTCTCTCTAGTCATGATATGATGTGATACAATAAAATTGAGGTTGTTGTTTTTCAACTTTCACCCACTTGTCATGATGGAGAAACATTTTGTGTAACCAATGATGAGATAGAATTGCTGTTTTGTTAGATCACATGACTAATTGCTCATTGGAATATCACTGAGAAAGGAGGAAAAAAGCTCCTGTTTAGTGAAGTTGGTTAGTTAAATGAGATTTAACGACGCACCAACAAGAATGTGTTATATAGTGTCAAGTAGATAAAAAGGTAAAGTGCAAGTTCGGTTTCAAATACAGTTCAAATATGGTGACAGTCCTTCCCTTTAGTCACCTCTTACAACAGGCTGGGAATATCATGGGCATATTCTACAACCCCCAGCCCACAGGGAGCCCCTGTGTTGTGAAAGGGCTCCATTTTCATTGTGTTGTATCATACTGCATTGTGTCATATTGCATTGTATTGAATCTCATGAAGTGTGAAACAGGCATTCACATGGCAGACATATACTTACCTCATGCTATATCTAATTTGCATGAACCTCGCATACTGAGCACAACTTGGAAGTCTTTCCGTCATGCCCCCAGTGTCTGCCATTTTGGCTAATAGCTCATCCTTATTCTCATCCACCATTGCAAAGCTGTTGTACCAGAGGTGTTTGTGCCTGAAAGTCTTTACTTTTCTGCAAGTTCAGTGGGGTGGGGGAGGGGGTAGGATTTTAACTCAATGGAGAATTTCCATTAGCTTACTATCTAAAAGGATAACGTATAATAGCAACACTGTTGCTATTATACTTTATCCTTTTAGACAATTAGAGACTACACTGTTGTGAAGTGCTTATCAAGATCATGTGTTCTGTCTAGTTTCATATGCCATATTGAGGTATTAGGAGCAGCAACAGTCTAGGAGTAGAGTTTATAACCATGGTCTGAAATCTGATTGCCTATAAGAAAATCTGTTCCCGGTTAAATGTAGCAGGTTGTCTTTATAGGCCCAAGGCATGTAAGTTTCCTTTAGGGCCAGTAAAGAATTGTAAGGAAACTGTTGGGCCAGTTGTTTTTCAGGTACAGTAGGCAATATAGTTCACAAAGTCAGGCCAGTAAGTTTGTTGCCTAGCCATAAAAATGCATGTGATTGTGATGGGCATTGAGGTTTGAAGGTGTGTTACAAAATATTGTAATCTTTATCCTAGGCATGTTTTTGAAAAATAAAGTTTTTGTCATGAAAATACAACTTTTGGGACTTCAGAATACAGTTTTTCAATCCTTGAAGTTGGCAGGTCTGCCACAGGTTAAAAATTTTCCAAGAATTCCCAACATCATCATCTGGGGTCACCAAAGGTCAAAACGCAAATTCCCAATATCAAATATGAACACAAAACTGTGTTTTTCCAACCCATTAGGATAGCGTTTGACCAGTGACTGAAAGAAATACTGTACATCATCGAAACCTCAATGCATTTTTGCATCGTGGTTTGTCTAGACAGCAACTCTCACTAAAATGCCACTGGCCTAGCTGGCAAGTAGAGATGCCTAATTCAAGCTCTGTCTGTCACACTAAGTTTGCAGGCTTCTTAAAGTCTAAGAATACAGTTTCATATTCACACCTTCCCTGAAGTGTATTTAGGCCAGTTACTGTGGTATCTGTTGAAAGTTTTTGTAAGTTCTGTCAGTATGCATTCTTTGTCCTATCCTTGTACCAAATTCCATAAACACTGAACTGGCCAAAGAACCTACTTCTTCATTTCAAATGTGAGTTTAATGCAAACCACTTGAAACAAATCTCTGTCCATGGGAGGCCATTCACATATACAATCATGTAGAGGGTACAATATATATACTGCATAGTAAAGATAAGCATGCTTCAGCAATACTGTTTGCTCAATCTGATAGCTAGGTTGAATGTAGGGAACACACCCATATAAGAAGCCTAGGCTTATTTGTACTTCAGATCAGTAGTCAAAGATGTCATCTATTGTGTCCTTGGAATACTGGAAGCTTTCTTCCTCAGACAAACAGTCTGCTTTGTCATAATGTCAGGATTAGGTAAGCTATTTTATTTGCTTGGAATACAGTTGGAATGGGACACCCCCTCACTATAAAAGATGTTCTATACAGTACCAAGCACTAATGTGGTGGGCCCACTGTTCTGCTGACATACAGCAGGGGTTCCCAAGTAGTAGAGAAAATGGGGAAAAGTTAAGAAAATGCCTGAACTTTCATACTAAAACCTATGCAAGTATTGGTTGTTTGGTTTTGGAAAATTGTCTGCTGGGACTGGAAAAGTGAAATCCTTTTGCTTAATGTACTTGAGATGATATCATTACATATGTCCATATTAAAGGGAAAAATGCAATCATCTCAAGTTGAATTTGTATACCCAGGTGTGCTAATTCATGAATGGCTCTTTATAATTATGTGGCAAAAGGTTTTTAGTGGATCATTCAATTCATGCAGGATAATAATGCCTATGTTGACCTTAAGTCTGTAATACTCAGTTCTGCATAATGATGAACTTACAACTTAAAGAGAAAATGCAGTCAGCTCAATCGGAGTTAGTATGCCCCATCACTCTAGTTCATGAACGGCCTATTTTGATCATGTGACAATATTCTTGTTAGTGAATTGTGAAATTCAAGGAGAATTCCTCCTTACTTTTCCTATTGTTCATAGAAGTTGTATTCAAAATATCTTCAGGTGCTGGTAACACAATAAGAGGAGATTTGCAAGAGTTTCCTATTTTTTCAAAGCAAATTTTGGGGTGACTGGCCTATTGCCTTTACGTAATTACTAAATTAATGGTGATAGAAATGGAAGGATATCAATATTAAGATTCAACTGATCTTTTCAAATGCTGTAAACTAATGATGACAAACATCCCAACGTAATTTATTTTACCCGAGTGTAAGAACATGGCCATTTTTATCATTGAAAGGGTGTGATATTTGTTATTTCCAAAGTGTACAGTAACTAGAAAGTTTTGTTTGATTCGTTTTACAAAACTTAACATTTTGTATGATAGGTGGGTGGAGGGAAAGGATCTTTGTCAGTATTGGTGGTTGGGTGTAGGGTGGCCATCATACATTAAATGAGCATGTGTCAGTTGTAATGTTCTGCTGTTTGCATGGTCAGTCTTTAAAGGTACAGTACAGTATAGTGATATGATACCACAAAGAGCTGTTTTTTTTTCCTCGCAGAGAATCCCTTTATGACCAGTCTGGAAGATTCTCCCATTGGGAGAAAAAGTCCAAAGGGGGAAACCTTATGTAAAACACTATAAAGGCTTTCTAGCCTAAAATAGACAAGGTTTAACAAGAAGGAAGACATTGTGTGTTTCTTAAAAACGGCATTAGGAATTACTACCAATTAGGATGTGGCTTTTTGGTACAATAGCTATGGCAAAACACCTGCTGAATACACCTTTATTTCATTAGACCAATAAACTTTGCAAGGGGTTTCTAAAAGCCATTCGCCATTGAAAAATGTACACGGAGACAGCATGGAATTGTGGGTAAAATAGGCAAAATGGCATCTCCCATTGCCAATTTTTCTCCCAATCAAGACTGGGGATAGAAGATTTTTCCAAATGGGGAATCTCCGGAACTGATGACAGAATGGTTGGAATTACATCAATTTCTTTCACCTTTCTTTATATATATTCTTCAAAGTTCTATGGTTTCTGATATACTTGATATGCGATATGCAAGAGTAATGAGATCAATGTTACACTGTAGTGTAAATTGTCTACTAATTATCAGACTTGTAGTCTGAGTACAATGTCATGAGTACGAATACAGGGGCAGTGTCTGTGTTGTGAGTACGAGTACAAGTGCATGACCTTTTTCATGAGTACGAGTACAAGGGTAGTGTCTGTGTTGAAAGTACGAGTAAGAGTACCGGTACATGTCTTTTTTAACGAGTATATGTACAAAATTTTGCATTAGCCCCTATGAAGAGCTTTCTCTGTGAGTACAAGTACAAATTAATTTTCACGAATACGAGTACAGCAATTGTGCAAATCCATGAGTACCGCTCACTATAAATCTGCTAATTACGTGCCAGGTAGTGAACAGTTTGAGTGATATAGTTTTCGAGTTGACATTTTTAATAGTAAAATAAACCCCTTAAAACATGTTACCTTAAATGGACATTAGTTCTGTCCTTGAAATGAAAGTTGGAACTGCAGAGAAAAAACTTAGCCATATTTGGCGGTTTCTTTTTCACATTACAAATTTGTATCGTTGTGCTTATTTTTAAATGTAAAAAAGAAATAACTGTGTAAATATTTGATCGGTTTTGATCTGAATTAGGGCTACTTTCAGGGATTTTTTATTCTTTTTACATCATGTCATTTTCATGTCACCAGACTTCAAATGGTGCACTGGTATTTTCCGAAGTTGTCATGACAGACCCTTGAATATAGGACTGATGTTGACGATTGAGGTTGTACTGTGGCATTTGAAAACCCACTTTTCGCTTTGTGGACAAGTCTCCGATATAGCCAATTGATTGATTGCTAAAGATGATAAGACTCCAGAGGGGAAAACTGAACATGTTCACTCAATTTTCCAGAATCTGGCTGATTTGACTTAAAACCTGAAAGGTTGATACTGGTCATTAAACCCACACTCACTGCACTATACACCTGTGACCAATGTGACAGTTGAGTTTAAAGGATTAAAGGAGATATGGCATTGCCCAAACCTGGGGTTGCTAGCAACTCTCAGCCCAAGCATGTATTTAGGAATATAGTAGATAACTGCTTTTTGATTGACATTAATTCATACAATAAAGTTTCACTCTGTTTCGTCAACAATGACTTGTACACAGTCAGTTGTGTTCCCAATTAAGCTCACACACACTGTGTCAGACAATATTCCCTTGAGAAATTAAAAAACTTAGTGTAGGCTACTGTGGCTCTGTCTTAGAGGTGTATTAGACAAGAGGTTTGGTTAAAATTGGAGGAGCACAAAAGTTAAAGGCAATAGGCAGTCGCCCCAAAATTTACTTTGAAAAATCAGCAAACTCTTGCAAATCACCTCTTATTGCAGTACAAGCACCTCTGAAGACGTTTTTAACATTATTACAAACAATAGGTAAAGCAAGGAAAAATTCTCCTTGAATTTCACAATTCACTAATAAAAATACTGTCACATGTCAAAATAGGACATTTATGAACAAGAGTGATGGGGCATGTACTAACTCTGATTATGGTGACTGCATTTTCCCTCTAACCTAGTATTGGAGAATTGTTACTATCTGGGTTGAGATTACAGAGAGCCTCTAAATGTGCAGTCTTGTAGTATGTACCAAGCATGTGCAAGAATAAAGTTATCTTAGCAGCTAAGTTCAGCTCATCCAGTTGGTGGTAGATTATCCAATAGACTGAGTGTACTTAATAAGCTTAGGGGCCCTGAAAAGGTGGAATACCCTACAAAGTTGAATAATTCTGCCAATAGAAGTTATACATAGGTCATGCTGTTCTGTCTCATTGGTGGACATTTCTGCATGTACGTCACAGTGCTTGTTAGAGATTTTAATCTTCATCTTAAATATCGGCTCTTACTGGTGATATTGTAAAAATGGTTGAGTGGGATGGTTCTTTCAGGAGGGGGTTGGATGGCTGTGTGGAGAGGTGGACGCTGTTTTCACGATGATAATGCACATGTCTACCAGAGTGGTATATCTTGGTCTGTGTTCTGTACAGGTGCATAGCAAGGACTGTGACATGGGGAGGGTTTTGTGTTAGTGTGACATGGGGAAAGTTTCAAAGGAGAGGGGCTAAGGGAAGGGTGTTCCCTTTCCCTTTGGAGAAAAATGGCTTTGTTAGGTCTGCAGATGCAAATGGTGGAATGTTTGTGGTGTTTCTTGCCATTGTTTTTCTTAAGCTTGGGGAGTGAGGGGTTTCAACCCAAAGATTCCCCCACCCCCATTGGCTAGGTACCTGGTTCTGTAAATAGACTCACTAAATGAAAAAGAGTAGGATTTGATGATAGAAAATCCTAATTTTGTCATCGGAAGTCAGGGAAATTAATTTTCAAATTTCTTATGCCCTGCTGTTGAAATGGTGTTGCAACACAACAATTATTGAAGTACTGTAGATGAGTATTACTCTTTTCACTTTGTAGGAATAATAACTAGCTGCTATACTTGTACTTAGAATGTTACAGATGTGTTTCCCTGTCTGGGAGAGGGGTGGGAGGGGCAGCAAAGAGTTGCTTGTCACTGCAATAAATACTTCTAACTGGGCTTATTTTGTTACTGAGTGTACGTATTTCTGGTAAAATACCATAACATCCTTGATGATTTCCATGGTAACTCACAAACAACATCCAATCACAGTAATAGTTGCTGCAAGTGCTCTTCCATATGGTTCAGTTTCATTGTACTGTACCTGAATGTAGGCTTCACATAGCCCTGTGTACAGAAATGTACTCTTTACTCAGGTCTTAAAGTGAGCTTGTGCCAAAAAGGTGAGTGAATTTCATAGATTTGAGAGTGTAGTAAAGGGACCTTTTGCTATTCTCTCCAAGTATAGAGATTAAAATTTGCCTTATTTTTCCCTGAAGAAATTGCTGGTGTAATTTTTATCATTTCAAGTTCAGCACTGTTATGGAGGGGCAGTAATCAGTCCGGGAAATCATATTCCCCCAAAAGGGAGAAAAATCTGACAGCCATTTTGCATTATACCCACAATGCCACACCATTCGGACAATACAAAACAAAGGACCAATCTTTTCAAACCTCTCTGGAAAATTTGTATGTGCGAAGGGAAGTTTGAAAACTGCATATTCATGTGGCTGATTACATTACCTACAACTTTTCCACGCGACAAAAGGTAGTCCACCATGCACGTTTTGCGAAAATCTCAAAAAAGGCAATGTGACCTTTGTGAAAGCCTCATTAGTAGACGTTGTATTGCCGTCTCTCACTGCATACACATTTAGTGTACATAGCGATAGCTGAACATGTACACTGTACAATGCACACTCTTTAGCCTACAGACATTCGCTTTACGGCTTTAACCGTTTAGTCCTGCAAGAGTTACAGGCCTAAATTTCCTAAGAGATACCTAAGAACTATACAACATATTTCTGAATTATCACACAACTTGAACAACTTTCGTACTAGAATTAATAAAGGATAACTTAACCACTGTCAGGCACCACCAACACCGCTGTTCGTGAAAAGCCAGCACACAAACTATACGCAGCCATGTGTGTTCGTTCTACCTACACTGCAACCCGACACCCTACTGTACATGTGTGCGTGCGAAACAACTTATGAAAGTAAGGTTTTGTTTATTCATGATGCCTAATGAATACAAGTTCCCCTGTTTGGGGTAAAATGGTTTTCTCCCGAATGGGAGAATCTCCCGGACTGGTGACGTGATCGTTAGTTTGAGCATTATACTGTATATGCCCTATTAACAGGAAGTTAACTGGGATGAGGTTAGGCTTGGGAGGAATGTGTGTTAAAATTACAGTGACCTTAGCAATGTTGGGTAAATCTCTTGTATGCAGGTTTTAATTAAAAAAGATTCATTCAGAAAGTTTGTCCATGACCCAAGATATTTTATCTTCTTTCAATAGATGAGGAACCACCTCAAATTATTGGTTGTCCAGAGAGTATAGTTGTCAACACATCCCTGGGGGAGTCAACTGTCTCTGTGGATTGGACGCCTCCCACTGCCACAGACAATGTGGGTACTCCTGCTTTGGCTTCTGCTATCAATCCTGGCGATGTTTTCTCGATTGGAACGACAGCAGTAACATATATTTGTGTGGATGCTTACTTCAATGGTGCTACATGTATTTTTAATGTGACTGTTTTAGGTAAGCAAAAAATCCATCTTATCTCACAGTCACATCAAAATTCCTTTTGATTCCTTGACATAGTCTGAGGAATCTATGCGATGGTGATGTTGTGTGTGAGTGTGTACGTATGTAAGTATGTGATGCTTGGCTTGTAAACACTATTTCAAGAACAGTAAACTCAATGGATCTCATATTTTACATGTAGATACCCCTTATTGAGTAGATGATCCCTATTGTTTTTGGTGAAGATCAAATCTCATTTAGAGTCACCAGAGGTCAAATGGTGAAAACCTTGGAAATTGTTCGTAAACACTCTCAAGTTGTGTAACTTCAAGGAATCTCATACTTGGCATGTGCATGGCTCATATTAGGACAATGATCCCTATTGTTTTTGGTGAAGGTCAAAGGTCAATTGGGGTCACCAGAGGTCAAAAACTCAAAATCTTGTAAAATACTACATTTCAAGGAGTGTAATTGTGAGGGATCTCATACTGAGCATGTGGATTGCCCATATTGAGTAGATGATGCCTATTGTTTTTGGTGGAGGTCAATGTTCATATGGGGTCACCAGAGGTCAAAAGGTCAATCTTGTTAACACTATATCTCAAGAAGCATAACTGTGAGGGATGTCACACTTAGCATGTGGATTGCCAATGTTTAGCAGATGATCACTTTTGTTTTTTGTGGAGGTTAAAGGTCATTTGGGGTCACCAGAGGTCAAAAAGTCAAAATCTTGTAAACACAGTATCTCAAGAAGGATAACTGAGGGATCTCATACTTAGCATGTGGATTGCCCCTATTGAGTAGATGATCACTTTTGTTTGTTGTGGTCAAAGGTCATTTGGGGTCACCAGAGGTCAAAGGGTCAAAACCTGGTAAACACTATATCTCAAGAAGGATAACTGAGGGATCTCATACAGTGCATGTGGGCTCTGCATATTGAGTAGATGATCCCTACTGTTCTTTGTGAATGTCAAAGGTCATTTGGGGTCACCAGGGTTCAAATGGTCCAAACCTTGTTAACATTATATGTTAAGAAGGGTAACAGTGAGGGATCTCATACTTAGCATGTGGATTGCTAATATTTAGTAGATGATCCCTTTTTTTTGTGGACATCAAAGGTCATTTGGGGTCACCAGAGGTCAAAAGGTCAAAACCTTGTAAACACTATATCTCAAGAAGGCCAACTGTGGGGGATCTCATACTTAGCACGTGGACTGCCCATATTGATTAGATGATCCCTAGTGTTTGTTGTGGAGGTCAAAGGTCATTTGAGGTCACCAGAGGTCAAAGGGTCAAAACCTTGTAAACACTATATCTCAAGAAGGATAAGTGCAAGAGATCTCATACTAAGCATGTGGATTGCTGCAAAGGATCTCATCTTAAGTGTATTTAATGGTAATATTAAGTTTATGATCATTGTTTTTGTGAAGGTCAGCTGTCATAAATTGCAGTCACAAAAAGTTAGAACCTTGTGAATATATTTTAAGGAGGATAATTGTGAGGGATCCAGGCCTGTGGATGTTCATATTTTGTTCATATTTAGTATGTAGATGGTAGGGCTGTAACGGTTAACCGGTTAACCGATCGATCCATCGGTTAGCCGACCGCCAAATGTGGTTTTGTTTAACCGTTTATGTATCCTAATAAATCTGTCGCCGCACTTCACCTTTATACCTAAACTCGTTTACGCAGTAAACT
>WURT03117785.1:0-11860 GCA_009936505.3 Holothuria glaberrima
CTTCTTCAATAATAGCTCATGATCGATCGTGTCGAAAGCTGCCGAGAGATCAAGTAGGACCAGTAAGACACATTTCTTATCATCAAGGGCGGAGAGAAATACCACTCTTTACTTTAAGCAGGGCGGACTCTGTGCTAAAAAATGCATCTAGGGTCCCTAAAATATCCAAAAATTTTCAAACAAAAAAAGTTGTCAAAAATTTTCTGTAAAAAATGTGAAAAATTTGCAGGGGAACACCCCCTTCCTAAGACACCTCCCACAGGACGGCGATCCGAAAAATGTTCAGTCCCCAGTCTCGAACAGCTTTCTACGGCTTTTTTGTTGTGACAAAAGTGGTTTTAATAATTCAGACCTTTAAGGGCAGTTTTTCACCACGAAAGCGGCAAAGAACGAGGAGGAAGCCTATAGTCCATGAATTGCACCTTCACGTCTGGTGGCAGACAGCTTAACAATTTACATCAAATCTGGTATCTTTTCAAAAGCCGGATCAGATCAGAAAACCGTAGATTTCTATTGGACTCTTCGTTGAGAAACCCACTTTACTTTGACTGGCTGGGGAGCGAACCCCGAACCTCCCGCTGCTAAGCTTCATCACTTCAGTTAGAACGTTCTAAAAACTATATTTTGCTATAAATTGTCGCCTGCATCTATTTTATTAAAGCCATATTTTCATGTCCCCAAAATGATTCAAACTGTGAGAGCGCCACCACAAAAGAACACACCATGGCTCCGGCCACACAAACAATCACAACAATCTATCCTTGTACTTAATGTATGCACATAAATATTACCTGTTTTGTCACACCAGGGGATCGGTTGGAAGACAACGCAAAGCACATAATACCTCAGTCACAACAAATCTAGACACATTATACTCACGTAATTTGAAACCGTGATGTCACTGAACAACACAGTTCCCTGTTAGCTGTTCAAGGACAGTACATAATACTACATTCTACGTAGTCTTTTACAGCACTAGAATATGGCCACTAATTGCAGTTATTCTGTACTGTACTCATCCTCTGTAGTCTGTACATCAATTCCGTGGCAATTCATGCTCTGCAGTGTTAGAAGTCCTGGTCTACTCCCTTGAGGCATTTCTTGCCTTACATTCGTGAGAGAGTATTTTGAGACAGAACTACTGCGCAGTTCATTTACATAGGGATATACTGTACTTTCCTTCATTTTCTTGAGAAATATTGCCAGATAGCACCGACCGTGAATCGTTCTTGTTTTGCAATGGAGACAGGGCGCAGGTCCGTCTTGGAAAATGGTGGGGACACCTGTCTGTTCCCTGATACTATGTAAGCGGAGCGCGACCATGGATTCACGCGTAGCGTACATGCAGTCGGGCCACCAGAGGTTGGTGATGGGGGGGGGGGGCATAGAAGAAGAGATACTTGAAGCCCAAACCAGATACACCCAGAGCGGGAGTAAATTGTGCATTTTTTCATTGGTGATAGTTATGCACCAGGCAGCCAGGAGCGAATCCTCCTTCTTTGTCACCTTGTGCAAGTATGGCGCGGGGAAAGGGCCACCAAATAAGATGATGATGATGTTAAATTATACGTCGTTGTACCTAAAACATATGTCGCTGTACCAAACATATCAGTCACTGTACCAAAAATATATGTCACTGTACCAAAATGATACGTAGTTGTAGCTAAAACACATGTCGTTGTACCGAAATTACATGTCGTTCTACTAAAAATATACGTCACTGTACGAAACTTACATGTCACTGTACATAAAACGTACGTCACTGTACCAAATAGATACGTCGATGCTGTGAACAGAAGTGATGATGTATCTCCAAGGGCCGTATCTAAGGTAATCATATGCAAATAGCCAGATGCTGTAGTCGTGACTTTATTAACTGAAGCCGTCATGGATATGCATACCATTTTGTTACGAAATATGATTTCGTTATCTTGGAGAGTTGTCAAAGATTGCTTTGTTTGAGAATGAGATCTGTAAGTTACACCATGGAGACGTTAATTGACTGCCTGGTCTACACAGTTCTTGCAGAAGCGAGGGTAGACGAGACTGGTTATATTTGGATTACGTTTTACGGCTGAGACTAGACGTGTGATATGGACACCCTTAGGAAGTATAGGTTTATGTAATGAAATCCAGACCCTTGGTCAGAGAAGTGTTTGGTTTTACCATTATCTTACTTAGGAAAGTCGAGGTTAAAGGAAATGTGTTAAGGTGTAATGTTTTACTACAAACTTTAAGGGATAATGCTAATAGTTATTTAAATGACCTCTAAGCATGTTATAATTATATACCTGCCTGGCACTCGGTCAGACCAGACATGCGCACATTATGATTGACTAGACTTCGTTTTGAAGCACATGGTTTCCGTATCTTTCGGGATTTAAAAGGCGCACGTGGAAGCAGAAAGACATGAGAGGTTAGAAGTGACATCAAAGAGGATAATGCTACGTCGCTGTCAGTGGCGTAGATAGGATGTTATGTTTGTGGGCCCGGCTCTGAGGGGCTCAAGATTTTTGTGGAGACTCCCGTTTACTATCTAAGGGGAGCGTCACCATGAGTTGGCGCAGAGAGTACCAAGAAAATGTAAGATTTGAATACATCCCAGATCGTCGCAAATGGCACTCGTCAGGCTTGATAGCAGCCATACAGATGAGCAATTTTGGTGAAAAAAGTGTAAAATGTGATTTTATTTTATTCTCACGAGTAAGCGGTAGGCACATACTGACACTCGCTGTCAGTGACAAAAGCCACGCCCCTAGGCCTAGCCTATGTTGGCTACTTAAATAGGCTCTATTAGTAACCATTGCATTCGGTGTAGATTGTGAAGTTCACGTTCCATTGGTCTCTTTGTAATTCACAGCAGGGGTGGCGCTAAAATTTGCCCGACGCGGGGCTAGTGGCCTGAAGCATCGATACACCGACATTTCTGAGGCGTTGATGAGGGAGGATTTGAAGAAATCATTTGTACCATACCATGCCATATTGCAGAGCATATATTGCATTAAATTTGTATAAACTAGAAAAACATAGGCGCTGATTTAATGTTTCTCCCGGAATCTAACCTGTGAAACTGCAAAGGGCGCGAAGCGAGCGAATTTTTGGGAAAAGCCTCCACTAAAAACTAAAAAAAAAAACGGTTCTTATTTAAAGCTTATACAGGTCAATTGTCCGGACAGTTGGGCTTTATCTTGCATAACTTATAGGCTATTGTACTTCCCTCCTCGAATCACTGGCAGTACCGCACGACAGGCACATTAACTAGGTTTAGCGAGATGGGATGAATTTTCTGACAGTTACATAAATCCATGTATTTTACTTATTAAGTTACTTGAAAAGGTGGAAAGGGTTTGTACTAAATTTGGCCATAAGTAACGGAACTGAAGAAGAGCGTCCAGAGCGTACCGAAAATGGGTTTTATTGCAGAAATGACTATTTTGAAAGCCAAAATAAGTATAAACGGACCATGGGTAACGACAGAAATTTCCCGACAGGGACCGGGTAATTCCCGTTACCCCAAGTTCCGACAGCCCTTATATTGAGGGGATGGTGAGAAGGGAATATAAAGAGCCTAAGTATCTCATACCTTTGCAGGGTATTTTTTTTTTGCAGGGTATTTTTTCTTGCGGAGGAGCTTTTCTTAAGATCCCTTGTAATTTGAGTCACTTCGTGACAAGTGTTGGAAGCAATATATATTGAGTTCAGAATGAGGCTTCTATTAAACTGTTTCCAACTATGGAGAAGTAATTATTGAAGCAATCGGCAGCTTCTACGTCATTAGTTGTCTTTAACACCATCTTTTACAATTTTGAATTTTACGCTGCTAGACACTTTACCTTTACCAAAAATCTCATTCAAAACTTTCCACGTTTCATTCAAGTTGTACCTATTATAATCTAGCAGTTTGTGTAGCATAATTTTTTTTACAATATCTAATTATAAAAGTTAGTTTATTCTTATAGGTTGAAACTTCAACTTGTTCAAAGGAGTGACTATCAAGCTTTTTTCCTGGATCCCTCACTTGCGTGAGCTCGAAAAGTGTCGTTACAGTCTTTACATTGGAATCCTCAAAAAACTCAAATACTGTTCTGCTCAATCATAGGCCATCTTTCTGCCACCTTTGTAATTCCCCAACATTTTTTTTGCCGATGCGCACTGTTTAAAAAGAAATTGCCTAACTGGCTAACGCTAGCGCTAATCCCTTAACTAATCCCCAAACCCTAACAAAGAATACAGTCGATACAACACAATACCGACTGCCAATCAGGATATAGCTTCTTTACCAGTGCGCATCAGCTGACATTCTTTTGATTTGGTCATCCAAGAAATTGAAAGGTGTTGCAAATCAGCGTTTTTTTTTTTTTTTTTGGTTCCTGGTCACGGTGTTTTTCTATCATACTCGTAAAGAAAACGACGAAGCTTTTCAGACTTCTTCCTTAAACTTTAAATACAGCAAACAAACTCATACAAAAGTTTATCATTGCCTGTGTAATATTTAAAACTTGATCAATGTGACAACGTTCAAATTTGAACTGAACGGTTTATAACAATTTATTTGTTTAGAGCAGCAAGTTCAACTGATGTCGACTCTGGTTAATAAAACTGTTTGTACACAATAAACAGATAGTAAGCAATGGTGGTACTTAACAGAGTATGAACATCTGTCACGTATTATGAAAACATTACAAACATTTGGATAAATGCCAGCTGAAGCAGTAGCACGTAATGCTACCTCCACTATGCGGCAAGTATGGAGAAACCAAGTTAGAATGATTGTAACTTGTGAATTTAAGTTCGAATACTTAAAAATTTACATACAACTTATCATTAAATTTAGAAAACTGCTACCGATCCCCTTCCCGCGAATTATGTCTTGATACGTGCTATTGCCAGTCCTACAGAATATTATATAGTAGACTGTAAAGGGTACAGTTCATAAGGAGGGTTGCTAAGTCGTTTTATTGTACCCTTGGAAAGTAGAAACTTAAGGCGTATCATCTCGTTACAAAAGGCTAACATCCATATTATCAGGACTATTGGGCTGGGGAGGGGGTGCAGACAGAAAAGTCTTCGTTTTCGGAAAGAACGGTCTTCGTTGGAAGAACTTTGTTAAACTGTGGGGTAAAACATGCTTAGCCTCCCCAACCTATTCGATGTTAAGTAATGAGGTGCTCTTTCAGAGACAGCCATGCCAATGGCGCAGCCAGATGTTTTCGTGTGGGACTGAGGTGGGGGTTGGAGGTGGTGCTAGATCTCCAAATGGAAGAACTGGTGTATATTCTACTGATAATACTGATAATTTTTCATCATATATTGATCCGATCTCCAATGCTTGGAGGGGCTGCTGGGGGAGGGGTTCGGAGATTTCGTGGGAGGGCTAGATCTCCCCAAAGCCCCCATCCACTGAGTCATACCATCGATGTACGGTACACGATTGGTAGGCATTGCGTGCATGGACTCAGGCTTTTAATATCATATATTGTTTAACAGGGTTCAAAGTGCAAACACTAAAATGTGGACTTTACCCATTACAGAAACGAGACAGGTGTATTCTGAGTATGACATGCTATCCTACTACGACGGAAGGAAATAAATGTATAGGCTACCGACATAAGTGTATGAGTCAATGATTTGAATGCAGTTACATTCGAAATAGCGTTTGGGAAATTTCATCACCAGTTGATGAAGGAGTATATTTTCAGGCGAAAAACAACTACAAGTAAAAGTTTTGGTGTAAATCGGATAAAAAGAGGTGTATTTAAAAGGTAAAGTGTAGGCTACTTCTAATTAAACGTACCATTTCAATATTGTGTTAGGGGTGTCACGTGACCCTTTTCCTGTTTTTCATACTCCTTGAGTTAATGGGTTAACTGCTCTACTGTTTTCTCATTAAATATAACATACGTTTCATATGAAGGTGAAATTGTAATTAGCCGTATATGAATGTTAACATGTACAGAAAGTTTATTAGTGAATGGATTTTTCTTAATCAAAATGTCTGCCGTTGACCGAAAGATGTTGAATTTTGTGTTAATCTGCATGGGTGTTCATACAAGATATCTTTGGAAAAGCGCGCTCATAGCCTCTTTAAATTATCAACTTTGTATAGGATCACCGTTCAACCCAAAAGACTCTTTGCCTGTGTATTGGCTAAACTTTTCATTGCAGTATTCTACATCGTGGGACATGCACTTACATAATTGCTTACACTAGATATCGCTAGTAAAAGGTCCCATCCGGAGAAGCCCATTTTAAATAGCTTTATATAAATATATATATATATAAAATAAGATGTATATGTATAACAAAATATTAGAATATACACGTAGACAAACAATTAACGGAAAATATTCTAACCTTACTTCGACGTTTAGATAATCTCTAACTATCTTCTTCAGGAGAAAAACGCTTCTGAATCTTCAAAAAATACATATGTATGAATGCAACCACACAGAAAAATAGAAAGCTGTGACCACCAACCGCAACCAAAGAAAAACAGGACACAACAAAAAAGAAAGCTACTTAGGTTAGCTTTCTTTTTTGTTTTGTCCTGTTTTCCTATCGAAACGTCGAAATAAAGTTAGAATATTTTCCGTAAATTGTTTGCCTACGTGTATATTCGTATATTTTGTTATCTATTACTAAATTTGCACGTCTATACACTTGATATGTTGAGTGCTGTAAGGTGACAGTTGCATATTTATGTTCATATGTTAATATATATATATATATATATGTGTATGTATTAACAAAGAAATTACGGATGAATACGTGAAATGGGAATTTCATAGCAATTTGTGGACTGGAGGCTCGTATTACTTGTACTTGAGAGAATTTTCCATACTATTTGTAGAAAAAAGAAACCATTCGCAGGAGGCATTAATGGCTTGCTAAAGTCTTCAATAGAAAGGGAAAATTCTTCTTGCAACATTTCATGGGTCGTTTTAGAAATACAAAACAACGGTACAACTTGTTTTAAAACAAATACAACTGTCACACGTTACAACGACTGTACAATGAACATTAGATCATCCATGGTTTCTACTAGCAAGATTCAAAACCGTTTCCTGAAATTCACAACCTTTGTTGTGAGCGATTGATTAATCTTTTGAAACCATTTTACAATGTTTATCTTTATGTAGGGTTAAAAAAGAGTGTCTTTGAAGTACATGCTAAATTTCATTCGTCAAACTTTTCATTCTCTTTAGAAGAAAAGATGATGAAAATTTAGATCAACATTGTTTCGCTTTGTGAAAAAGAAGTTGAGACTGAAAATTGTAATTAATGAAAGACAAGCACTTTTTACGATTTATCATTCCTTCTTTACTTCACAACTGAGTATTGTAAATGTTTTGTAGGCGAATTTACTTTCCTTACTTTATGACTCATATTTGTATTCGATAGCGAACTGCAATTGTTCCGTTTATTAGTGTATTATCACACACTAGAAACACATTTTACAGGTAACAATAGCAGACACTCTTATACATGTCACTAAACTTTCATTTTCGGAATGCATTTTATTATCTCGATCTTTTTACGCTGTATCTCATGGCTGGCAATACGTTTATGTCAAATAAATTGTACTATCTCGCACGCTTTTCATATACCTTGATAACTTAGAAAAGTGTTTTACCGTCTAATTTTCGTTTTAGTTTATACTATTAGACATTGTGTTTAAGCAGGCTGATGCTGTGTCTCAGGTGAGGATCACACTTAGGGATTTTCAAACTTAATCAACACAGATAGATGATACTATGTGATTTGTACAAATATTTCACCAGTTCCTGTGTCCGAATAACTCCCATCCGATTTTTTTTTAAATTTGTAGCCCCCCTGACAATTCCCAACCATAACAACTTTTACTCGGACAATTCACACGAGGTTATCCGTCTGTCACCCTACGCCAGATACTTTGGATTGTCTGAGTGAGATAATGGGGAATGCATGGGACCGGTGAGAATTGTTCTTCCCGGGAGTCATTTTGGTGAAGATCTACTCGGTGGGATTTGTCCTGGAGAGAATGTCTGGGAACCATATTTTCATTTAGACAATTTGCAATATATATATATATATATCTTCCCGTGCAATTCAAGGACAAATCCACTTAACACGTGGAACAGAAGGAAGAAAACCAGTAAAAAGTCTGGCTAGATAGTTTATACACGACGCTAAATAAGACAATAATACAAGAAAAAACTGTATGTTAAAGTGTACGCATTTACTCATTTTAACAAGATTCATGACTTGCCAAATGGCATATCCTTTTTGAAACCCTTGCCACTAAGACACGTACTCATGGAGCCTCGACATGAGCATTAACAGATCTACTAATAGGGGATCTTTTGCTCCGAACCAACGTTTATCTCTCGTAATGGCGTTACTACTATATCCTGTTTAAAGGACCAATTTTCTGTCCTTCCCACCCTTTACTAACAGTATATTACCATTATTCCTCCAGCATTTCCTGCTAAAAGATCAATTAAATAATCTTCGGGTTAGATGATAGGCCTAATCTTTGCATCATAATTGCAAATTGCACGTAAAAAAATTATCTGTAAGCTAGGTGACCACCTGAAACCAAAGTTTGAGGATGAATCTACAGAACGACTGCTCGGTGCATGTTTTTTGTTTAAAGCTATACCCACACATATGAACTAAGTTGAACGTACTAGCGGTATATCTCCTATCACTGCCGCATGAATGTATCTACGGGTGGCACTGGGTACAAAGTTGTGTGTTCTCCGTCGGTTAGTAAACAACAAACAGAAAGTACATAAGGTTGCTATGGTATGTCCAAAGGTCATTAATTTAATAGTGTTTACAGACATGTACCTATCAATAATATGCATATTGAAAAACATGCACTTTGATAATGCAATTGAACATGTAGCATTGGTGATTACATGGATTATAATCGAGCTTATTGTGACTATTTGTTACTCCTCGGGGCTTTAATACATGTTCATGTAAGTTAAGAAATTTCACCCCAACAGTGCTACAAATTACAACAGCGTTATTAACCTTTATTTCTGAGAAATGTTCTCTTTTTAACGAAGGCTTTTCAAGAGTGTCCCTAAACTTACTTTCCGCTCTCCACTTGGAATACTTAAACACTCTTTGGGTAGTCCTCGGTCTTTTTCACATGTCTGCATGTCATGCAATAAAAACCCCAAGTAACTAAGACATTTTCTGCCACTTTGTGTTAAGTAGTTTATTTATTTATTTTTTTTTTTTTGCATCATTAAAACTCAAGTAAGGGAGAAGGTGGAGACAGTGCATCGCTGCTTGTTTAACCAGTGAAGCTACGTACAATGTGAGGGTGCTTCCGATGTACCGCAAAATAGCTGGTTGTTCGGTGTGCCTCCTTTCGTACAGTGTGCATTTATCTTTAGAAGTTAAATGCCATTTTATCCGTTTCTCAAAAGATTAGGAGTAATTTTTATAACATAAATAAGCCTTGGCATCTTAAGTGTTTTGTTTTATACTCCCTAACTTTCAAAGTCTTTCCATCAAGGACTGGAACAACACAAAACGAGTGATGTTTGCATTGTCGATGTTTTTTCCCTCAAGAAGAGCCAAATCAATGGCTTCAGTCTAGATCGCTAGAGGCCATTATCTCCGACTTCAATTTCTATGGTTTGCATTCAGCTAAAAAACTTTATATGTTACATAAAATTTAACTTAAATTTACATTCGTATTAGCTATCCAGAGTCGACGGTTTCTATCTTATTTTCAAGGGGAATTGCAGTCCCCCCAATTTGATTTAGGTTATCCCTTCATCCTAATTTAGGAATGGCTCCTATCAATCATGCGACTACTATAAAATTGATATAGCGTAACTCCCTGGTTTACCTTCAATATTCATTATGATTTTATATAGAAACATAATTTGAGATAATTGTGAGCGAAATAAGAGGAGATTTGTAAGAGTTTCCAGATTTAAAAAAAAAAAAAAAAAAAAAAACTTGAGGCGACTGCTTTCTCCCTTTAACACTTTCTGAGTCATTTTCCGGACTAGGGAGAAAGTTGTTTGTCTAGTCTGTCGATGTGCTTAATCTCATTTGGAGAGCATAGGGCCACTGATTGCAAACCCTGCTTCATGTGCAGACATATGTATTGCACGCAAACACTCTTTGATTTCATTCTAGTTTCTCTTTAGCACCACTTAATTCCGATTCTTGGAGTATTGATTCGATCTTGACGTATGTGAGTGTGGTCACAGGGAACATTAATTCGGAAGTTGAACCTGTTGAAGCGTATTTATTCTGTCATCGGTAATCGAAACATTATCTTTTCTACCAACCACGATTAGCTAGACGTTTGTTTATAATCGTCATATCATCACATCTTTACTGTCCCTTTCGTGCAGCTTGGATTCGTCACGTGATTAAGGTTCGTTCTGGATGGCAAACGGTCCTCTAAAGCGGGATTCCAGACCTTGAGTGAAAACTCATGTACTCTTATGATTGATGAACACGTTTTTACGAGCGAATGCGAAGTATAGCAGTCGTTTTATGGACTTGTCACAGTGTTTTCACCCAGCGTCTTGTTTTTGTTAATCTATTGTGTGCAAAAGTAAGTTATAGTTTAACAGATGTTAGCTATAAATAGAGTTAATTTATGTAAGGATATTTTTTTAGCTTCGTTGCAGTTTGAGGTATATTCCTTGAGAGACAGTTAAATTTTACGGTTTTTTGAAACGAATGAGTAGCGTTCTTAACCGCCCTCTTCCTAGTTTTTGTCAACTGCTATTCTTTAAAGAGGTCATTATCCTTCATTGCTCATATTTTGAAACCACGAGTGATCTATTGAAGTAAAAGTTAATATTTCTTTTATAGGAAAAGAATTGCATGGGTAAACCCTCTTCACAACAGCCCAACTATAACTGGAACAAGAACGACAAACTTAAAAGTTGCCCTTTATTTTCTTCAGAATTACAGTTACAGGCAGTTCTAGCGTTATACAGTAAATACCCTTAGAATACATAATATCAGAAGGTAGCGCACTCTTCGGTCTATCGGCACCAACTTGGCCTAACTGAATCACGATTTTTATGCCTCATTCTAAATTTTACCTCTTTCAATGCACACAAATGTTCCAATTAAGTTTTAAGATCAGATGAGTAGTGTGATGATTCGTTTGGACCAAAAATATCTTCAAAAGAGGAACATTTCTTGGCCACAGAAGTGATCTAGACTCACCCGTGGGAAACCATCTTCGTCGATAGGACTTCACATTACGTAAAAGGAATTTCCCCTTTCGGAGTTCAGTTCTTCCATAGGATAGTTCAGCCTCTCAGAATGACGTAAAGACGCTCGGCCAAAGTATCCAATGGGAGAACTGAACGGTTGCACAGGTAAGTCTAATCCACTTCGATGGCCAAGAAATGTTACATTTTTGAAGACATTTTAAGTCCAAATGAATCATCACGCTGCTCACCTGGTTTCAAAACTTGATTGACACATTCGTGTGCATTGAAAAGAGGTAAACTTTTGAATAAAGCATAAAAATCGTCATTCAGTTAGGCCAAGTTGGTGCCGATAGACAGAGGGGTGCGCTATCTACTGATATTATATATACTAAGGGTATTTACTATATAAAGCTAGCAAAATATAGCAAAATGTAGTGAAATATATCAAACATTTCTTTGCCTCGCCTACACTCGGCATGTGATGAAACTTAATTGTTTAATAGAATTTATTTGTATAAGACATTATATGGTTATTATTTATAAATATCGGTTTTTTTTCCTACCCAGTGAAGATAATGTATAAATACAATTTTTAAGATTTTGGTCACTGTATTAGGTCTAAATAATTTATACTATGACCTGCACTTTATACCAATAATACAATATAT
>WURT03117796.1:0-11859 GCA_009936505.3 Holothuria glaberrima
TCCTGAATGGCTCTTGAGAATCATGTGACAGTATTTTTCTCACTCAATAGTAAAATTTACGAGGAGCAACTGCTTGGATTACCTTGAATATGCAATATTTATGTCCTAATATATCATGAAAGATACTTGCAAGAGAAATAAGAAGAAATTTGTGACATTTAGCTATTGTTTCAAAACAAGTTTGGGATGACTACTTTTGACCTTTAAATAGGTACTGTATATACCATTTACCTTGAAATAAGGTCAAATTTACATTATTTGGCAGAGAAAAACAAAACAACAAAAGGGTAGTTGTGACTGAAACAATCAATACCAGCTTTTCTAAATTTATGACGGAAAAATCTTAATCAATGTAGGGCATTCTGCAAGGGTATTCTGCACAATGTGAAGTATGTCAAGTGAAAAAATTTGAAAGGGAAGATTGAGAGATACTTGCAATTCATAACAGGGCTATTATACTTGGGAATGGTAACTGGTCAGATCTTGTACAAATATGTAATACGAAGTTGTCCTGAGATATGCCGTACTGAAGATGAGAGGAAATTATTGTGGCATGTAGGGCCTACTAATGCTAGAATTGAGATAACTTCCGACTGCTAATAGGTATACTATAAGCATAGACAAGCCCATCCTATGATTGTCTCTCCAGAGAATAGGCACAAAGTCAAAAATAGCAAGAATTCTACCGGAATGGGGAACCTTTACCCCCATAATAGAATGGGTGATCATTACCCACTTTATATGATTTCAAATGGATCCTGTCCTGGGTGAAAGGCACAAGCAAACTAAGGGCAATGGCATGCTTCAAAGTTCCTACTAACAGCAAACTGAAGAGTTTGAAATGCTATTGAGAACAGATCAAACCATTAAAAAAGTCAGGATCAAGGTTTTTGGCAATATACTGGCACTTTTGTAAATCCAAAATAAAAACATACAACTACAAAAGTTGCAATAAAATTTTCTCTTTTTATTCTTGAAGAAAATCTTACCAGCTCGCTTCCTAATAGATCCACCAGCAACCCCACCACAGAGTAGAGCAAAAATTAACAGCAAAAAGAGAACTCCATATTTCCAAGCCTGGCTATCCTTTCCCAGATAATACATCCTTGCTCTTCAATCTCTAGATCCTTTCAACTTCAGCAGAATGTATCCATTCCGGATATCCAAATTCACCTGTAGGGGTTTTGATCTGAGCTGTCCTCAACGTGGAAGAAACAAGCTGCGATGGCATCCCACTCCAAATGAACGTGACTTGCCACTCAGCGGACAACTACTGAATGATGCGGTCTACAGGTCTCTGATTGCTGCTGAATCACCCTTACCTTCTATCAGTATGTCATTCCCTCTGCCAATAACAGCTCAACAAAATGCTTAACACACATGTATTCATGCATACTTCAACAACGACAACGATGTGGGAAATTGCTACCAACTTTCCACCTGTCTATCATCTCTTGGTGACTGTGCATGGGTTAAACCATTTCTTTTGAAGGAAGAATTATTTGACACCATCAATGAGTTATTTGTCCTTACAATAAGAAAAAAAATTGATTGCACAGAAGAACTACCCACAGTATGCTCACTTCTGTGCTATCAAAGCAGATGAAAACCTGCCCTTCTAAAATAACGAAATTGTAAACTTTTATTATTAAATCCTACAGATCTAGTTAAATTGTGATGATAACAAAACTCCCATGCAGGGTATGACGACAATGCGGGTTGAGAAGTCGTGGGTGGATATGACTGTGTACTACTATTTGAAATACTGAAAAGAGAAAGGTCAGTAAACAGCTAAACAACAGAACATACCAGTGAAATTTTAATGACAATTAACAAATGTCACTCTATCTTGATAGTACGTGTGAGGTATCCTCATTAAATCAAATGACATTTTCAAGACCTATCTGTAGGTAAAACTTGAAATGTCCTTTGGGCTTTTTGACTATTTTGGGGAAGAACTGTAGATTAAGTAACTATTGTTTATCTCTTTTGGCATGGAAACCTAGCTAAGTAATGCCACATACTGTCAAAGACACTGACTTTAAGGGGCTTATTGAGTTGACATGGATTATTTTTTTGGACGAGTTTGAAGGAAATCATTGTGTGACAATGCTTCTAATAAGCCTCAATACTCATGTATCAATTTTTCTAGTTACCAAAAATGTGAGAAATTGTAGTTTTTGTGGACAGGGGTTGCATGTGATTACTACATAATTATAAGAAGTGTCTGGTCACAGATTTGTAGTAAATGATTTTAATCATTAATTACTCTGTCATTGTCATTTCGGTTGTGAGTCAGATGTGCAGAATCTCTCAGTTTGATCATTTACTATCAAAATGTGGGTAAATCTCACCAGGTGTGAAAACAATCATGAATTTTGTGAACCAACTCAATAAGCCCCTTTAAACATTTTGTAACAAAGCTATTAACAAACCTTGTCAGAAATGGCCATACTGTAACTGATCATATGTAAAAAATGACCTTAAAATTTTTAAAAGAAAATACCATTAGCTAGATGGTGTAAGAAAATTTGCAAACATTTGTCATTATTATTCCAGTATGTGTATGATGTCCTGCAACATTTACGGGGCCTATCTTTTGGCTTTGGAAAGCTATATATTCCTCTGATTCTGGTTAAACTGCTACTAGATTCTGTTGCCATATGTAAGAAATCTTGGCTTACAACTTCATTTGAGAATTTTCACTTTGTTAGTAAATTATAGTTACAAGGACTTCCCCACAACTTACAAGTCTGGATATTCACAAGCAACCATACTTACCCCTTAATTACTACACCCCATACGCATTATTTTCTGAGTAAAGTGGGACAGTCCGCATCATCACTTAAGCACTGCGCACCCAATATGACTGGAAGTCTGTTATCTGAACCCCTGACCTATCCTCATTTTCCATGTTAGATGTTGCAAGGGATAAGTATGTCTTTAATTTGAGGCTTTGAGTGTAATGGTACCTAAACAAACTCCCATATTCTATATACACAAGTAATCTTAATAAAACTGCTTTTTACAATTGCGCTCAACTTGAAAAGTGGCTTTCATACTTGATTGTATGTGTGTAAGACTGATGATGTTGATCATAAAGCAGTTCTCACAAAGTGCACAAAACAAGATGGTCTGAGTACTGTACTTCTTGCTCAGGAGGGTTGTCACGTTGCGTGCCGTACTGAGGCACCTTCAGGTGGACGAGTTAACTAGCTTTGCTTGCTTTGTCGTGTATACCTTTTTTTCCGAAACAGTATCACTGTAAATTATTCAAAGCTTATCTTAAATTGTGCAAACCTGTACTGTAGCTCCTTGCTGTATGGAAATTTTAAGGTTGCTAAACACCCCCCCTCCTGCACTGTGTATTTTGGAAGCTCTTTTTTCAGTATGCGAATCAAGCACCTCCATGTAGTTTTGACAAAGTACTGGTGCCTTTCCGCTCTACTATATGACAAAATTTTTGAGTCAGTGTCCTACCAAATAAATCTACTTATCATTAAAGCTGTAAATAAGCCAGTCCTTGCCTTCAAGCAACAGAGACAAAGTATTATTAAACCTTGCAGTTTCTTACTGTAAAAACACTCTCTTGAGGCACAAAGATCTTAAACTTCCATCGATTCTACGTTAAAAGTAACAGAAAGACCAAAATCATTGGATTTCCCTCCTATGAGAAAATGGCAATTGATTTTTGTGGCCATACTTTCTCAGCTGAACCTTAGTACAGTCGAAGAAAAGTGACAGCTGGAAGGTAAATTTTAACAGCAACATTTAGTAATGTTAGCAATGACATCTTCTAAGGTGGGGGGGGGGAGATAGTTTATTCTGTACCTCCTAAATAACTGGGCTTCGCCATGGTTTTATTCATTTCCAGTAAATGCCTTGACATTTCAAGGCTCTTGTTTCTCTTACACACACAAAAAAAAAAAAAAAAACATACTGTGAGAAACGGTCAGTCACAGTCTGACTGACTGGTCATACAGTAGGACTGTATTGATCCCTTTTCTTTTAAGTCTTTGTTTTTTAAGAATAGAGTATATCGATTTGGGGAGGAATCTATTTTTGCATTGAAAGAAAAGGCTCTTAAACCTTTAACAGAAGAACAGGAGCAATATTATTACCTGGACTTAAGAAGTTTTAGAGGACAACTTACTGTAGCCTATGACTTTTATAAAAGGAAATATCCTTCACCAGGTACTGTTTACTGTATACATGTAGAGAGGAAGGATGGTTAATTTTGTGTCATGATAAGCTACGGATTTCATTGCAAAAGATCTACTGACCATGCAAGGTTTAAACAAAGAAAAGTCAGACACAGTACAAGAAAAACTGTCCTATTTCAATTATGATGCAGTAATATATAGGCCAATAAAAGTAAATATAAATGGTAAAGATCGACAGCAAATATGGTCATCCAGGCAAATGTCATAAATGAGACAGGCAAACACCATAAAATGAGACAATGTTCTGCGATAAGGGGAGGAAAGAGACATGACAAAATGCTCTACACTCAACTTTATTTTTTTAATTACACTAAAGAGCACTTAACTCTATTAGCATTCTTATGAAACTAATGTTAAATTCTCATGTTCTATTTTTGAGATATAAAAAGTTGAATTTTTAGCATTTTCTATCAGAAGTGAACTTGAAAAACATGCATGGTTTCACATGGATGATCAATGTTTTGCATTAATTTTCCTACCTACATTGACTGACCTTGGATTTTCTTGAGTTGTTACTTGCTACAGTACTTTTTGAGGTATTTGGTAGACATCATGTATGTACAGTCTTATTATGGCTCAGTTGACATTTCCAGGACAGCAATGTTAGACACTCTCCCAATTCGCTTCTTCTTTTAATAGTAAGAGTGCCTGATTTCCTTGCTCTCAAAGGTCGTTTTTTTTTTTTTTTTGGCATCTGCCCAAGTTTTTGTGACGCCCGCTGGTCTAGTGCCATGTTTTTTTCCATCAAATCTCATCTTCACATAAACTTGAATCCATTGTAGTTTTCTTACGTTTCTTTGTTCTTCAGTTATGTGAAAATGTTACCTTTTGTTTAAGTTATTCTACATGTTCCTTTCAAAATGGAACCTTCTGCCATTGTGCTTGGTGCTCAGCATAAGCAATGGAGTAGGGAAAACAAGCCAGTAAGCCACAACTGGAAAAAAGACCGTGGCCAGCTCAACTTAAACCAATTAGTTAGAAACTGGACCGTAAACCGTCATCTGACTCTAACTCTACGTGTTCCCTTTTTTCTTCCTCACTGCACTTCCATCTCATTTCTGTTGTTTGTTTGGTTATCACAATGAAATTAAGGCCTTACGCATGGCCACAGCAAGGAGATAAAAATATTTTAGCCATTCTGAACAAGATTCATTTATTTTTTTAAAATTCAATTGTTTTCTACCAACAGTAATTATCACTTGTCATGCTTGTATCATTACACACTTGTGTGCACTGCACAGTACATGATTTACAAACACTGCCCTCCCTGTATAGTGCAGGATTTACAATCAGTGTCCTCCCTCCTGCACCCCTGCACCCCTACACCCCCTCCCACCCCCTTCCCCCTCCCCCCCACAGAAAAAATTCAATTCAAATCCCTCTACTTCCCTTTTACTACTTCATAGTTAAATAACAAACTGTTGATACGTTTCTGACCCTCAGGTATCTTGCATGTCAAGAAACTTTTTGCAATATATCCATGAACAATCCATCTTAACAACTAAGGGTTCATTCAAAACTGATGTGAATCATGCTGCACTCCTCTTTATTTTCACATAAATCACCTCATGAAATTCTTATTAGCTTTGGGAGGAGACACCTTGCTCAGCTGTTCTTCAACACAACTCATCATCTCTTATCCTGCCTCTTTGGGGTACAGCAAATTTCCTCTGGAAACTCGAGAAAAAAGTACAGCCATCGTTGTACTCAGTGCCATGGAGACAGAAACTCGAGAGTTTCCAAGGGGGACAGAGCCATTGATTAACTAAACACATCAGTATTATCAAGATTCATGTCCCAAATTATAGAGCACATTGAGGCAAACTGTTCCATTCAAATTTTGAGATCACTAATTCACAATAAAATAAAAAGAAAATCTGCCCTGTAATCATTTCCATGGAATAGCAGATTCTACTTCACTGATAATTGGAATAACCAGTTACTAGAACAACAAAGTTTACTTCTTTGCTTCTAACGAGCCATTTACAAAAGTACATCTCCATGGTGTCAAGTGGCTTGAACTTCTAGGATGGGACCAGCAACTAATAGTACTTAAATAGTAACCAATGAATCTTCAATGTGACTATAGTTGCCATAATCTTTTTTGAAACATATGCTACAGATTTAAAAATCTCTTTGTACCATCAAAAGTAACCAATGAATCTTCAATGTGACTGTAGTTGCCATAATCTTTTTTGAAAGATATGCTACAGATTTAAAAATCTCTTTGTACCCTCACAAGTTTTGTACCTAGATCTTTGACATTAATTGAGTGTTAAGAATATCCCAAGTAAATAAAAGTTATTCTGCATGACTTTTAACTCATAAAAAGTTACATTCATTGTCACTCATAAAAACAATCATACATGAGTAATGAGACGAAGGTACTGTACATGTATTACTATAACAGCTTTGCAAGGGAAGAATGAGGATGAGATGTTGGCCAAGATGGCAGACATGGGGGTGCGGCGTCAAAACCACTTCGATTTGCGCCCAGCGTACAAGATTTGTGCAAATCAGATGTAGCAAGGGGTATGTCTGCGACATTAATATATTAATTCAAGCTGAACAGACTGCATAAACTTCTTGGGAGTGAAAACTCTTTAAGAAAAACCTCCAAAAAAGGGTTGAAACTCTCAGCTCAGCCAGATAGCAGCAAAACACGTCTTGCTCAAAGCAAGACAAGATGGAGAGGTCAAGGGGAAGAGTGGTTCTACTATGTAGCCCTCTGGCAGTGGGAGGGCACCATCCCAGTGCTAACAATTTATGCCAGATGGTACTTACTGGCAAGTAGGGGAATTTCATACGAAAACAGGAGGTGATGAGGAGCAAGACAGAATTACCCTTTCATACAGCAGGCATTCACATACTGGAATTTCACCTACAGTACAAAGGTGTTTGACCAACATCTCTGGTTTTGAAAGAAAAGCATCCATTGTGTCACAGTGGTGTCTATGGTTATGCTGTGTGTGTGCTTTAAATAAGCTTGCTGCATGTGCATTTTGCCCTTCAGTGCCAGGTAATCCCAATCATGTGACATCACATGGAATCACTCAACAGATATTCTTGCACCAGCTTCTAAGCCAAGTAATTTTCTATGCCAACACCTATTCGGAACTGGGTTATTCCTGTGGGAGGCAACTGGACAAATGACACCCCAAGCGGTAAAAAAGACGCAAAAAGTCCATTCATTGGCCCTGACACTCCGTACAGACATCAACTGCACAAAAGCATTTTAAAAGCTTGTTGTGAAATGACCACATTTTCATGATATGTGTTCACTTATGCTGCTGTTGTGAGTTTTCTAAGCATTAGTTTAATATGCATTCAGAAGAAATTGTGGAAAATTTTGAAGGTGATGTAATTCAATATGAAAACACCCTGGAAAACACCAAAAAAAAAAAGTTCCCAAAATACTTTTTGGCCTACTGTAGATTTTAAATGTGCATTTAGCAATAACACCCCCCCCCCCCAAAAATGCCATATTCAGTGTTTTCTGCCTTAGAAATGCCAGAAAAGCAACCTACAGTACTTCTACAATATTACACACTGTTCATCTGAAGTAAACCCCCCCCCCCCCCTGCTCTGAAACAATTTTTCAAGTTCTCAGGTATTAATAGTACTGTTACGGTAATCTTCCCCTCCCAAAATGTTTTCGCCCTTTTAAAACTGCATCTGCACCACAGATTCCGTTGAATACTTCAATGCTGCCCTCAAGAAATACAGTAACACAAGGGACATACATTACAATTCTATGTATAAAAAACAGTTCTGGAGAACTGTTAAAAGCACAGAATAGCTATTCTCTACAATTGAAAGGTATGTTTGTAACATCTACACAGATATACTTAAGGATTACCGAGAGCAACTAAATGTCAGAGTTACAGCATACCATGCCTGTTCCTCCTTTTTATGGGAAGAATTCCGTCAAAACGAAAAATATGGCATCAATTTGGAAGGGTTTGTTTACATCACCAGAGTATGAGACAAATAGAACTACTGGATTTGGGGCAACCGAAAAAGGGACAGTTGATGACGGTAACTAGAAATGCAGTCGAACATTTTTGGGAAATACTGTACTATTCAAATTTACCAAAGGTATGATTTCACTGAACTATATGTAGGATTATCATACATGATTGACAAGCCTTTCAAAAGTTTGAAAAATAAAAAAATTCTCCTCACATTATCTACAAGGAGTGTAGTGGGATAGAATGTTGGCAATAAGTGACATAATGATGGACAGAATTCTAAATGTGAAATATGTGACACATCACAAATCAACATCAGAATTTGTAAATTTGTATCAGCTCAGTATAAACCTCCAAGGCAGCAAGACGTGGACACATGGAGAATGAAGGCAAAATACCTGCAGATGTAAAAATGGGTAAATGTGGACAGTAGACACAGCACACATACAGTATCTCTGGGAATTGACAATTGTTTATTGATAGCAAGATAGCTAGATAAAGCACCAAGATGCCAAACAATGTTGAAAAAGGGCCACAGAGAACTAAGAACCACCCATATTTTACAAATACAGGTTCCTACTGGACATATAGTATTACATCTTGGTATGAACCATTCTGTGAAAAAGGCAACTCAAATAAAATTCAAAATCTTGCAATGTACTCTAGCACACATAATTTCAGAATGCAAACTAATTGTACTAAATTTGTGGCCACACATCTTATCGGGGAGCAAAACATAAAGTTTGGGGCCATAATGGTGCCAAAATGCCAAAAGAATGTTCTAATGCCATAAACTTCTCTTCAATAGCACCAAATTTCTGGAATTTGATGGTAACCATGCCAATCTGGCAACCCCTCATATTTTCTTCATCCCGACTTTCTAATGGCTGTATGGACTCTTCTATCTTCAGCAGATCTCAGAACTTCTGCACTTTTCTCAGAGATAAAAATTGGCTTTAGCAGTGCTGGAATACAGTACAGTAATAAAATGCACCATAACTATAAATTCTGAAGATTTTTTCATGGTGTTTAATTTTCCACAATTTAAGAAATTTAATACACATAAATAGTGCATTGTTTAATAACGAAGAGCCATTTTCATTCCTTCATGTATTAGCCTGTTATGATGTCACATGCCTCTTCTAAAATATACCATCAAAGTTCCACCATCCTTGATATTTTTCAAGGAGGATACATCATTGAATAAGAAATCAACTGGGTGCCACTTTAAAACTAAGTAGGCTGACTGTACTGTCATGTTCGTAACCACTTTTCACAGTACAGCAGGACTTCTTGATCTTAAGCCTACCATGATAATTAACATATACAGTAGGTGACTCAAGACTAACTACCAATGGAAGGCATGATTACAAATCATGATAAAAGGAATTCATGGAGACACAGAAAATTTTATAAAGCAGACATTGTATACTTTGCTTTATAACGAGAGAACAGCAAATCTCTGTCCTTTCACTTGAGATGAAGCACTGCACACAGTAAGAGACTGTATGCATGTATTTGTACAAACTAACTAGTATGAATATTATTAATGACAAATTTTATAAAGTAAAACAGCTAGAATAACTTTCACAAAAAAAAATATACCTAAATAATAGAACAGAATACATTTTCAGTGATTGCACCAGGTCAATTCTCCCTTACGTATGGTTAGCCTGAGAGAGAGCATTAAAGGGGCTTATTGAGTTGATTCACCAAATTCATGATTTTTTTCACACCTGTTGAAATTTACTCACATCTTGATGGTAAATGATCAAACTAAGAGATTCTGCACATCTGACTCACAACTGAAATGGCAATGAAAGGGTAATTAATGATTCAAATCATTTGCTGCAAATTTGTGACCAGACACTTTTTACCATTACATAGTAATCATATACAGTCCCTGTCTACAAGAACTACATGCAACGTCTCAAATTTTCGGTACCTACAGGAAGTGAAATGTGAGAAATCAGGCTAATTAGAAGCATTGTCATGCAATGATTTCCTTCAAACTAGCCACAAAAATAATCCATATCAACTCAATGAGCCCCTTTAAGGAGAAGCCTTGGAATGGGCGTTGAAAGGAAACCAGGTTGTACGAGATGTTTACATGGTAAATGGCCCAATATCTAGGAATAAATCACCTTGATATTTGTATTATGAAAGCAAGTTGCATACTCAACACTGCAACTGTGCCAAAAAGCACAATTTATAATAGTTGACTTTTATTTCATTAGGTGATTACCTTAAATAGCAAACCTATTCAGAGATTGTTCATCAGGTTGCTTTTGTGTGACATTCCATTTTGTTTACGCTACAGTAGCACACAAATATGGGCTCACTGAACCACTGAAAACCTTTCTTGTATACATAGTAATTTAGCATGCAGCTTGGTTTGGATACAATCTAGAGAAAAATATTTAATGATTGTTTATAAATTTCTCTATAATTTGTGTTTATTTATTTTTATTTTTTTATTTTATTTTTTGAAGTTCCTCTTTAAGACCTAGAAAGTTCCCACAGGGAGGATGTAACTTTGCTAAAGTCTAACTTCTGCTTGAGGTCTCTACATAACATCTTTCACTTCCATGCTTCATCTTTCTTTATAAACTGAGACACTGGTTCCATCCCATATGCTGCAGGATACGATAAACTTTTGTCCACAGAGTGTTCTGCACATTTACTGTACAGTAAACTACTACAGTACAATGTACACAGTTTGCTCAGGCCTAAAATTAAAAACCCCTAAGTTACAATTGCAACAGCTACAGTAGATTAACCTTTCAAATGTCTTGGTGATAATTAGAGTAGAAGCAATTGCAACTAATAGGTTTTTTTTTCAAAAACTGACGCCAGAGTTGTTTACATACAGAGAACTTAAAAGTGATTACAACACAACTTGTACTGTGCAATAGCACAAGGCTGTCAAACCAGGGCTGACAACTCATGCAGTCCGTTCCAAGGCTAAAAATGTTTTGACTCGATCTGCAAGTAAAATGAGCAAACAAAATTCTCTTGACTTGTTGGAGTGTCCTGTGCATTTATGGCAGCATTAAAAGTTTTTAAAATATATTTGCACATTATACACAATAAGCATGCATGTAGCAATACAGCAAGAGTGGGGAACAAATGTGACAAACTTTGCAGAAATTATTACTAAGTTGGGAGTGAATAAATTGCTAGCAAATCAAGCATATTCTTGAGGAAAAATAGGAAAACATTTATTTAAAGCTAATTCAGGATTCAGAGTTTAAGCTAGTGACTGCAATTACATAGTATCTTGCAGCCTGGAAATTTTTTGAGGCACCCTGCGATCTACTATAGATCTATTGTACAATTAATACTGAAAGACAGAATACTAGTATTAATGTAGTATTAATGTATAGACTGTGAAATGATATCTTGCGGTGCATTTCAAAGACCAGTCTGCACAATTAGTAACATGTCCAGGCTGGAGAAAGTGTATATTTCCCAGAAAGGGAATAAAATTTTCCACAATCCTTTCTGCATAATTTTCATGTACACAAAAGTGAAATTTCCTTCCAATTACCAGAAATTCCTTCCAAACAACGCTCGCGCCAGCGCTCCAGAAGTCGTCAATGACGAGTTTGAAGCAGAAAATGACGAGTTGAAAAATCTTTATGAATATATAAAAAAAAAATAAA
>WURT03117807.1:0-11859 GCA_009936505.3 Holothuria glaberrima
TTTGGATTTGTTGCCAGTGGATGTTTTGGAAATGTTTTTGGAATGTTTTGTAAATGTTGCTCGTGTATACAGGCCTTCAGACGTGTCTGAGTCTTATAATCAGTAGTTGGAACTATAAAATATAACTGGGTTAACCATGCGTCTTGCTACCTGCGACTGAATTAAAAAATCGACTTATACATCCCTTGATAATTGCAATTGCTAGAAACTTAAAGCACTGTCACCATCTGATTAAACTATGAAAGTCAGAAACGTCAACTTTTCCTTCATCTTTTAAATTATATATTTGATTCACGTAAATTTCATACAAGCCGAATCACGCACACCTACATTTTTTCACTTGATAATATTACATTTCCTTGGGGAAACCGTGAACTTTACAAAGATATTGCCGTTGATAAATTGAAAAGTTCAAATAAAAAGGTTACAAAATAATAAATCGGCTGGGGCTGACCAAATTATTACTGAATTTTTGAAATCCAGTACCGATCAAGTGTCATCTTTTATAACTAAATTGTTGAACGTTGTTTTGACTTCCTGCGTTGTTCCAACTAGCTGGACCGTTGTGTTGATTATTTCTATTTACAAGGCTAAAGGCTCCACTGATAACGTAGAAAATTAATTCGGTATACATTTGTTAAGCTGTTTGGGTAAGTTATTTGATCCAAAATGAACGCATAAGAACTCACTGCAATAATACTGGCACGACTGATAATGAATAAGCAGGTATTAGGAGCAAAAACTTCACATTGGATCAAGTATTCACACTTAGCTCTATTGTTGACTTTAATCTCAGTAAGATAAAGAGAATCTATTGTGCTTTTATTAATTATGAAAAGTCATTTGACTTGTTAGATCGAGCCAGTCTGTGGTCTAAGCTTAATGGTTGTAATGTTAATAGAAAAATGTGTTTCAGGTGATACATACTTTATACGAGATTCTACCACCTCTAGCCATCCGTTATTGAGAGTCCTGCATTCTGATTGGTTAAACACTGACCTGTTATTCCACAACACACGGTCAGTAAACGTAAAGACTCATAGAAAATGAAGTTTTTCACACATTTTCGGTGGTAGAATAGGAATAAACCACATTTGTCGGACTTTTATTGTCTCAACTCCAAATTTGGAGTCTCGACAGTTTATTCACCAATAATAGTCCGTCAAATGCGATTTATTCCTTAAATACAAATCAGCTGTCATTAAGGATGGAACAACATACGAATTATTTCAGTGTAACATAGGAGGAAGACAGGGTGGAAATTTAGCTCCCGTGCTATTTACCATATTTTAAAACGATTTCGAGCTTTTTGTTAGTCGATGCTTTAAAGGTTTTCATAACTTGTCAGGTTCGATGAAAGGAGTTCTCAGTACTGACGAAGTAGAAATTTTCATTAAATTCTTCCTTTTTCTATAAGCTGATAACACTACTGTATCTCTTGTACTTCCTGAAACTGAGTTTCGGGATGTATTGAATGGTGTGAATGATTGTTGCAAAGTTTGGTACAAGTAGGAAACGCTAGAAAAACTTAGGTAGTGACCTTTTCAAACTAAGGTTGAATATTGAAAAAAAGTGATTTAAATTTGGAAGTACAAACAAAGAAATTGTTGATGTTTGTACTTATCTAGGTGTCACCTTTCATTACAATAATAGATTTTCAAAATCTGTGAATACAAAAGTAAACGCAGAAGTGAATCGGGGAGACGAGCCCTGTTTATTATGAATAAATCTTACAACCTCAATTTCCCCCTGATACTCAGATAAAATTGTTCTCAACTTGTCCTTCCCGTTTTTTATATGGTTGTGAGATATGGGGTTTCCAAAATATTAATCTAATCGAAGCCCTTCATACAAAATTTTTCAAGAGTATTTTGAAGCCAAGAAAGTATACACCTAACAGCATGGTATAAGGGGAAGTGGGGCGACATAAAATTATTAAAACTGTTGAATTAAGGATAGTCTTATTTTGGTGTGATAGCAGCTGGTGGGGTCATAACCTGGCACATGTCATTTCTAAATTTCTTAGATCTATGCATGAAACTAATGTATGTAGCTCATCCTGGATTATTAAGTGAAAAATATATTGAATAAATCGAGGATGTCATTTGTCTGGAATGTTAATAGCGAAGTTTCAAGTAATCGCATTAAAACAACTTTAAGCCACCGTCTGAACTATATATCTAGGAATGGGTAGCTGAACTAAATATAAACTCACAATATAAGAATTATAGGCTTTTTAAAACTAAGCTGACATTTGAATCCTAATTACTAAACCTTGATTGCTTTACACGTAATATTTTCTGTAAGTTTAGATGCGGGAATAACATGCTACGGTGGTTAAGGGTAAATTCGAATGTGTTGTTTATCATGAAAAGACTTGTGAATTTTGCAATGGTGAGAGCCTTGGGGTAAATTCCATTACATCTTGCAGTGCTTTTGTTTTATATAAGAAAAACATGTGTTACTTATACCCTATTTTAGGATACGACCCACGAGTACTCGAATGAAAGAGATTTTTCAAACTAAAAGTAGAAAGACATTCAAGACATTAAAAACACTTTAGTTGATATTAAAGCCTTAAATTCTAATTGTATTAGACCTGGTGGCTAATTTTTATTTTGTTACAGGTAATGCCAGGTCGATGTTGTCGAGAGAAATATTTAAAAGCATCGTTTGTTTTTATTTTATTTTTTTTACCTTTTAATTCGTTTTTTTTTTTATTTTGTATTTTTTTATTAGTCACATTTCTACAGCGCTCACTCCTACACAAGTGTAGGCTAATCAATGGTGCTTTAGTACAATCATTAAACAGTAAAGGAACAAAGTAAAAACTAACAAAATTAAAGATGAGAAATAAAAACAAAAGGTACAAAAACAACAGTGGGAAAGTAAAAGAAAGTGAAAGAGTTAAACATTACCTAAAAGCAATGTGAAAATGATGGGTTTTAAAATTCTTTTTGAAATTAGTAAATGACTGGCAAGATCTAAGGCGAAGGGGTAATTTGTTCTACTCTCTTGGCCTTGCTACAGAAAAAGAACGATCACCAAAGATTTTCCTGTTAGTTCTAGTAAAATGATACACAGCACTTGATCTAAGAGAAGACTTATTATTAATAACTGAAAATGATTCACTAAATAACTGGGGGCAAGACGGTGAACACACTCAAAAGCCTTACACAACAACCTAAATAAAAGCTTTGACTCCATTGGCAGCCAATAAAGTTTCTTCAAACAGCTTGTAGCGCTATCAAACTTTTTCCTATTCAAGATGATCTTAGCAGCAAAATTTTGCACCCTTTGTAAGTTACAAATAGCAGATTGTGGTAAGCCACACAGCAAAGTACTACAGTTATCAAGTTGCGATATTGCCAAAGAATGTATCACTTGTTCAGCAGACTGTTTAAATATCTGCGTAATCCCCTATACGATATAAAGTGAACATAGCAATTTTACATTTTTCACTAATTTGTTACTTAAGTGATAATTTCTTAAACAATAAAACACTGACGTCTTTTATGCAACTACTAGTGTATAAGCATCATTGATACTAGTGCCTGTTATTGAACACTGTCTACGTTGACCCTTAATGGCAAAACTAATGTATTCGGTTTTTGTTCTATTTAAGCCTGCAAACATTGATGCAGTCAGTGATAACCTTAGCGCAATCTTCTAGAAGGTCAATACACGGTCTTTCGTGAACCGGATTTCCTGCTTTGAAACAATCGTAACATTAAGACACATGTCTAGACTTGTTGCGGTGCCATGACGTTAGCCGCGGTGCAGAGTACAGCTAGGCTAATTTGTAACGATTTTATTAATATGGTTAGGTTATTATAGGAGAAAAATTGCCCGAGACATATTCTGCCCCAATGTTTTTGTATGAAAGTCAGGTGATTGTGCAAAATGTGAAATTTTACTTTACAAGCGAGGAGTCAAATTTCTCAAGAAAATCGGTCCAACTAACAAGAAAAATTTCCAAGATTCTGTATTGCGTCCAAGTAAGGTTAAGGGCAAACGACTGAATTCCCAAGACCTAATTGCAAAAATTACCAAGCGCTGTCACCACTAGTGCCAGCGAGCATGCGAAAGTTTTTATCTTAAAAATTTTGACCGACAAAACCGGTGTTCACCGGTTAGGTCTGTCACGTGACATCCATCACTGAGGCTGGCAGCCACATTCCAGAATCTGCAGTGTCACAATACTGGATGTTACTGATCGCCAAACAAACTTTCTTTTCTATTTTTTTTTTTCGAATTTTTCATAGTCATAGTCATCTATAATCTACGGGTTGTGAAGACAAGATTAGAACTTTTAAGTTGAGAAAATGGTCAACATTAGAGGAAAGTGGAAAGTTATTTGTTACATTGGATCCATAACATGTTAATGAAGTTATTTCCAAGGAAACCACCTCTATATGTAACCTATTTATTGACAGGTGTGGGTGATAAATCATCCCATTCGAGGGAACGCACAGATCAGCCTTTGGGATCCTCCGCACATGGTTCTATCAAACTGTAACACCAAGTAAGTTTCCACACTGTTGATCTTTGAGGTCAATATGATAGAAAATTGTTCGTTTATCAAAGAAGTTGAACTTAAAGGTTATCGTTGACTATCAGTCACGATGGGCTCGGCTAGCTGTGATGGAGGGGAATCCCCGCTACAGCCTAAGTAAAGTGCAGATGCCAGCTGACAGGTGGAATTTTTACTGTAAAAGATCTCTGTAACTTATCTCCCACTGGGGCCCACTTACGGTTGCATCAACCTCCCTTTTTGTCAAAAAATGTTCTAAAAATAGATTTTAAATGAAGAAATGCCGCCATTGTGCTCCCTTAGAATGGTCACGAGGTCACCAAAATTAGCAGGTTGAAACAAAACAACCATCCCTACAACTTGGACTACGTCGTATTTCGATAAACCAGCCGTCTAAGAGGAGATCCATTAACGAGCCAGATTCCCATTTTTGTGCCGGTGACATTAGTTGCTGATGCCTGCGTAACTAAAAATGGTCATCAGCATATTCCACAAGCGTAATCTGCCCATTACCCCCTCCTAATATGCGTCGAATTATAATTCTTTAAGGTACTTGCATATAAATTGTATGCAACGGGCCCTGCACAGCTCCCTTGTGGTACAAAGAATGGGGTAGGTACTTCATCAGAAAATGATTTATCCACCCGAATTTTAACTTTCCTCCTTTGTAAACAGCTATGAAACAATTGTAATGCATTCCCTTTAATTCCATACTTATGGTGGAGAGCTTTTAAAAGTACACTGTGATCAACCGTGTCGAAAGCAGCTGAAAGGTAAAGAGTAATTAAAGGTGCAACCAGTTGCTTATCCATGTTAAGAAGTAAATCCTTATCTGCTTATTAAGCTTTATTAAAGCAGTTTGAGTACTATATAAACGCCGATATAGATTTACATAATTAGGTAACAACTTTTCATTTTTGATGTGATCATTTCAGGGAGGCGTTACTGTGACAGGAAATCCAACTGAAAATGTAATTTATTCAAATCCTGTTTGATCGGATTAAGGGTGAGGAGATAATCATTTAATGACAGATCATAGGACTTCAAAACCTCCAACTCTTTTGTCTAATACTTACAACTGATACTTCCTATCCCAGGCAACCTTTGTCAACGACCCTACTACGCTGACAATAGGATTATCGGGAATAATTGTTTGCTGTGTAGCAAGTTGCCGACAGCCTAGTAAGCGCCAATGTTTTAACATTCAAAACGACTGTTTTTCGCGACAAAATCTAAAGATCCTTGTAATAAGTGTACTGCGTATGCTATTTGCAAATGCGGAAAAGAGGTATGAGGCTATATGATACTGTTGATATTTCATCAATTTGCGCATTATTTCGCAACTTTAAGGTGGTGTATTCGTATTCAAAATGTAACAAAGAATGACAATGTGGCGTTTTTTTTTTTAACGGGGCACAACGCACCACAAAGGCGCAAATCAATTTGCAACTGAAACGACTGGCAATGTAAAATAAATGGGCAAATTTTCATGTGCTGCTTTTCAAGATTTAGCAGACGACGTGAACCTTTGTGTTTAGTTTTTTTTAAACTTTATAAGCCTATTACATCTGGAAGACTACTTCAATATAAGGTTTACTGTCGGCAACTAGCTAAGTTCAAAGAAAGGGTTCAAGATGTGTCTCCTGCCAAAGTAACAGTAACATTCCCTTTTTCACGAGTTTCGAGATAAACGGCAAATTGTTGACTGGCCTGTAATTCTCAGGGAATCAGTCCAGATCAGGTTTCTTTAATAGTGGACAAACAATTGATTTCTTCAGAGATGAAAAATCACCATGGTTAACAATTTAAGTCGTATTTTCAAGTGCTGCTTGTTGTAATATAATTACTATCTGTTTTTGTACTAATGTTTTGACGGTAAGTCTCTTTTACCCTTTTGAGGCAAAATGCGGAGTTAACTTAACTGAAACTGAAAAATTACGCAGTAAATAAACAGAGTCATGCACACTCGACGTATTTCATGTGATTAATATACAGCAGTACAGCACTCACCTTTTACACAATTGTACAGAGTATTTATGTAAAGCAATTCCCACCACCCGAGCGTGTTGTGTAATATTTCATTATTAGGCCGAACCTAGTTTCTAAAAGGAAGTGGTAATTTACACTGAACTTTGTAAAGGTTCAGCTGTGCAAGAAATTTAGGTATTCTTTGAGGTGGCGTTAGTCACGTTGTCCGTTAGTAAACTCGCTGTAACCCCCCCCCCCACAAACACACACACACACAAACACACACACACTTAACATCTTAAGCATACAGGATTACTTTTAATGAGGGAGGGATAAGTATTTTACTGCAACTTTATAAGTGATTTTGTAAAATAATTCATTCTTTCAATAATCACAAGGTTGCCCGAAAAACAAAGTTTCCGTAACAAGGCCCAAATTTGTCCAATTTTTTGTCAAAATCCCCCAAATTTTGGATCGCAAAACCGGGCGAAAAGTTTTTACTTTCTATTTCTTTTCAACAAACCACCTCTTTTGTCAGCTTTTAATTGTCGCAAATCCCCCCCTCTCTTCCGTAGGAGCCCCCCCCCCACCCCTTAGCAAATCCTTGTGCCAACCCTACAACGAAGTCTAAATAGCATGTACCGGTAATTACTACTTCATCGATTTGATGAAAAATGAAGGGTCATAAAAGAAACTTTCATTTAAAATATCTCTAAAGTAATGTCTCCTGGTAAGTGACAGAACCAGAATACTAATAGGAATTGAATCTTATTAGGGATTGTGATTTGGGCTGATCCAAATAATTCAGGTTACACACCGGAAGAGTAAACAGAGCTACATTTATATTCGATCTACTTCGGTCAAAGTATCTCTTACAGTCCTGAATCTAAGGGGCGACAGAATGAGGTAGAGTTTACCTTCATTCATTCATTTATTCTTTCATTCATTCATTCATTCATTCATTCATTCATCCATTCATCCATTCATTCGGATTGGTTGCTTTGTTCGTTCATTGATTGGTTTGTTCGTTCAGTGTTTCATTTCGTTCATTCAGTCATTCCCTTGGGTTTGTGTCAAGTATATCTTACTAAAAGGGCGTGCCTTACTTTTCGCTCTAGGTAATTGTACTTTTATTGTATACGTTTATTGTATACTTTTATTTTATGCTTTTACTTACTTTGGAGAGCTTTTTCCATTTTTTCATATATTACTAGTTGGTGGTAATATCAGAATATACCAAATCAATTGAAGAACTTACCAAATATTTTTCGTCCTTGAAAAAAGAAAGTGCGATGTTGGCAAAAAGTAGAGGAAGTTGAAGAAGAGACAGAAAGATCATAAACAAGTGTTAAACAAACTAGAAAGGCATTTAAGGCGAAACAATTTTCGGATTGTAGGGATCAAACAGGATTAAGATGAAGATTGCGTCAAGATTACCTCGGGTATTTTTGCTAAGATGGGTCCCGATCCAAAATTGGAAAGGGCTCATGGCAATGGACGAATGGTTGAAGGAAGGGAGAGACGGCCACTTCTCGAGAGAAGCACATGATTTTTTTCAACATAAAGGTTAAGTAATGAACTGTATCAGGTAGCCGAAGACTATATTTTCTTACCTTCATGTTATGCCATCGCCGGGCATGACACCGAGTAATTTTTCCCAAATTCCCAACGCTTTGAAGAAGAGCCGAGGACTAGGTATTTGGAAAATTAAGAGTAAGGTGGTTGCAAACCATCTCATCATATAGCAAACTTGCAATTGACTATTTTTTAAACTTCAACTGCATTCAATTTTACAACATATGTGGGAAAAGTAACTTTTAGGAGGAGAATGGTATGCATAGTCCACAGCATAAAGCTTGAGAAGAATTTGATGTAAGTAGAACATTACACTTTACTCGTTACCGTTTTTACTCCTTCAATTTTTACAAATTTCGCTTCCTTTGCAACTTTGGCAAAACAGTAAAGGAGGAACATTTTATAAAATGAAAAGTATTTACAGTAAGTTGATGTTTAAATTTGGGCTATGGAATCGAATAAACCACACCAATCACAGATTAACTTAAAAGAATTGAGCTTTCTATGTACAAAGATGAGCCTGGTATGCCCTTAATGGCTAATATTTCTGAAGATAGTCATAAATTATCGATTTCACCACGAGACAACCTCAGTACTCGCAATGTTACTACCCAAGACAAGCATTTTCAAGGAATAACTGCACCGTGAACAATTGCATTCAATTGCTGAAAAGAAGTTTTCTGGAATCGCGCTCTGCTCGGTGCTATAAGGCCTCGGTAGCGAATCCCTTTAAGATCGCACCTGCTGACCTGTAAAACTTATTTATTCAATATTACATATCATAAATGAACGTGCTTTGAGCCTGACGCGCCGCAGCATATCTCTCATAGGACTACACGAGTTAAATTGAATTATTCCATAGCCATTTTCATGAACTGTGGTAGTCTGTGCGCCAAGGGCTTGGGCCACAAACCCTTTGCCGTGATAAATTCAATTATTCAACACCATCATTCCCAAATAACCCACCTAAATGTGCCGCATAAGCTTTGTCACTTAAACCTCTTTGGTCATAAACTATCTGTAATGAATATTCCATACTATTTATTGGAATGCCTGTGCCCTGAACTATCACAGCCTCACCAGCAAAACCCGTACAAGAAGAAACCAGTGGATTTCAATTATTCATAATTTACTTTTATGAATGACCATGCTTGGTGTTACAAGGACTCTTGCAGCAAATCCCTCACAGAAAACTTCATAAAATGGATTGTTCCAAAGTTAATCCAATGAATGATACTCCATGCCTTACGGCCCTTCAATGAAGAACCCTTTGACAGCGAAGCCCTCGTAAGCACATGCCAGGTTTATTCAGTTATGCTACTCGCACACTTTCGAGATGTTAAACACGATATATAACGAGCTCTGACATCGCCTTTGAGCTCTTTTCATATCGTCCTTAGTACGTACTAATCTCATGATAAGCTCGGCATACATCTAACACATCCTTTACAGATCGTGTTTGTTGGCGAACAGCCGAAAATTTTTAAGCATGCTCAAAAATTTTGAGCGGCATCTTGTGTCAGGGTGATGCGTACTTGTTGTGTTCGTGAAACATCATGCTGTGTTCGTGATACAGCATGCTGTGTTCGTGATACAGCGTGTTTGGCACGTGTTGTTCGTGCAGTGCACGTGATCATCTCGTAGACCTATTTTCGGTACGTACATAGTACGAAGTATTCACGAAGCACACGATCAGTACGAGCTTAACACGAGGTTAGTACACTGACACTGAATACGTCCTTCACACGTTCTTGACTTTAACTCGAGTGTACTACAAGAAAGGACGTACTACCTCCGAGGCTGTACTTCCATGGTACGTGCCTCTTTCGATCAGTACGTGCTTATCGCGAGCTTATCTCAATGGCGCTGAATTGGTCACGTTTTACATGTTACGTGAACGTCATTTCCCGTTCGATCCTCGGACCGACGCGTTTCAGGAACTCCAGGAACAAGTTTGGGTCCATCCACAGGAAGTCCTGGAATCCAGACCTATCGTCCTGCTCCAGCTCCTGCACCAACTTTTCATAGAAGCCATGCTCCGGCCCCTGAAGGAGCCACATCCCCATTACATCTATATCATTCGTTTGGCTTGGCGCCTGCGTTGCTCCTCCTCTCGCCTACGCCGCCGTTTTCAAATGAGTAAGGTGACCGCCGTAACCACCGTGACCACAGCCCAGGGCCGGGTTTAAGCATGGGCTAGTGGGGCACATGCCCAGGGGTCCCCACAAAGGGAAACACAATTACATTAACGTATTTTTGGGTAGTTTGTGGAGATCATCTGTGCTAAATTTCGTTTTGTAGGCCTACATGTACGTACGGAAGAAATCCATGGAGTTCATTTCGAGTATATGGGGGGGGGGTACAATCTTTGCACTCTTCGTGACTTGCGCCATTGTAGTCTTGTGGAGAATTATAGTCTAATGGGGCCCGGCATTAGTTTGTGCCCAGCCCCTCCCCCAGCTAAATCCGGCTCTGACTACAGCAGTTCTGTATTGCAGGTCAGCGGTGAGCTGCCGATCTGACATGTTTCTGCCGGTGTAGTGATATTGGGGCACCCCCAAGGGTGCTCCAGTTTTGGCCGGTTGAAGCATAGTTGAAGGGCCTGCTACGCGGTGAAGGTATCAAGAACGTATACATCGTGCTGTGGTCTCGGTTGGGTCGTAGGGAGCGTTCTAAGCTTTTATTGATGTCTTATTTATGGCGTTTAAAGGTCCTGCTGTCGAGTAGTCTAAACGTACATATACCGTGCTAGCGTAAAAGCGGGACAAAATGATCCCTCATGTATTCTCTGACGTTAAGTTGACTTTTTAAGAACTGTGCCACAACATGTAGCTTTCAACCATGAAGAATGCATATTATGTTCGAAAATATATGGTTTCACTCAGTAAAGCTTTTATGTTATATGTTTCTCTTTCAAAGTATTTTGTCGTACCCTTAAACCCCTTGCATTGTAGGCTGAGCTCCGTTTTTGGAATTTTGCCTTCAAGGACCGTGGAAACAAGTAAAATGCAAAAAAGAAAATGAACTTGCTCAGAAGATGAATTTCATCTGCTTTAATTTTTAAATGCAGAATTTGCAATGTATCGAGACCGTTTGCAATGACCTTAAATAATAAGTCCTTGTTAGAAGTATACTTATGCATCTCTAATAAGCGATCGATTAGTAGATGACCTTATCAATGTAGACGTGACGATTCTGGGGTCAGTTTGGATTTCATTACTAAATAAAAGTTCACCGTTTTTCCATGAATTCTTCCAAATCTATAAAACTAGAGAAATAATTAGAGAGGCGCAGCTTCTCCATACAATCTCCTATCTTGAATAAAATCTTTCTGTTTTTGCTATGGTTAAAAGAAGCTTTGAACTCTAAATGACCTGTTGCACTATACTATGATTTATAGCCTAAATTTTAAATTAATATGAAAGAATCAATACACTGTAAAAATTTTTTTGTAAATTTACAGTGAATTTTCTGTAAAATTTTCAGGATAATTTCTGTATTTCTAATTTACATGAAATGTTCTTATATTTTTACAAAAGTTTTACGTATTTCAGTTGGTTTACGAACTAAGTTTGCATTGTTTTATGAATTGGTAATTTACAGTTATATTCTGTAAAATTTTGCCGAAAAAATCTGTTTTTTTATATTCACAAAAATATTTTGTAAATTTAACAGACGTTTTACGTATTTCCAGTAGTTCACCAGAAAAATATGTTTCGCAATTATGCAAATTAGAAGGATACCTAACTTGTTAAAAGATAACACTGTAAACACTCTGCAGG
>WURT03117818.1:0-11858 GCA_009936505.3 Holothuria glaberrima
CACCAGAGGTCAAATGGTCAAAACCTTATAAGCACTATATCTGAAGGAGGGCAAGTGTGAGGGATCTCATACTTAGCGTGTTGATTGCCTATATTGAGTAGATGATCTCAATTGTTTTTAGTGGAGGTCAAAGGTCATTTGGGGTCACCAGTGGTCAAAAGATCAAAACCTTGTAAACATGATACCTCAAGAACAGCAAGGAATCACTAAGCCTTTTGGCTTTCTGGTTCATTGAATGAAGTCACAACTTTTATCATATAAGGGAACACGCAGTCACCCCCATTCTAAAGTAGTACACCACATCATCCTAATTCATGAATGCCTTTTTTTTTGATCATGTGACAATGTCTTTGTTATACACTGAATTGTCAAAATCATGAAGAATCAATGATTCTATTCTTTACCTTTTGTTTGTTATAGTTATGTTCAAAAACATCTTCAAATGTACTTTTAAGGCAAATAAGAGAAGATTCGCAAGAGTTTGCTGATTTTTCAAAGCAATTGTCTTTGGGCAACTGCTTATTGCCCTTAAGGAATGAGACTCTATCCTGTAAAATTCTCTTGATCTTTGCTAAATATAACTTTATAAAGTCTACAGGAACTGCGTGTAAATGCTTTTGTGTATTTAATTGCACAATTGCAGGCTTTTGTGTGTATTGATCTTTAAACTTTTCTTTCTTTGAGATAGTATAAGGTAACTTGCTGCCTTCATGCATTTGGTTTGCTGCCGTATACTGCTAGTTTTATATTTTCTGTTTGTTGGTACTTCCAACTTATTGCAACTGCTTCATAGTAAATCCATGCTTTGATCTGCATACATGCAACTCAGAATTAAGCCATAGAGGGTAGCTATGCATGGTATAACTTTAGTGTTGGACTATCAACCAGTCCTTCAAGCATAGGTGAATGAGGCAGGGGGTAGGGGAGGGGAGTACAGACTGTTCCCCCTCCAAAAACGTTGGGAGAAACCCCAAATTCAAGCAGAATCTGTAAAAACTTAGCCAAAAAAAATTCTAAAAAGGCTATTAAGAGATTCAGGCAAAAAAATTGTGCCCCCCCCCAATTCAGGTGGTTCTGTGCGCTTATGACTTCAAGAACCTCAGCGATACATACAACTTTCAGAAAGTGTTTGCCATGTACATTCTTATGAGTATTGCATATAAATACCACGTACACTTACATAGGTGATCAAGTGGGTTTGCAGTCTGTGTGCCAACCTCTTCCTGTCAAACACTAATGCTAATCACTCTGATTGTTGTAGTAATTGTAATTATAAATATAGCATTACACAAGCTGAAACATGAGCACCAAGCACACAAATCACAATGTCATAAACCAGTTGAAGAAGTCGTGTAAGTTACTTGTGATTTCGCACCAAATCACGGGAAATAATGTAACAAGTTCATAGTGGACTTGTATGCAATATGTTTACCAAGGGTGGTGATTTGTTCTCAATATTGGGGGTTGGACCTGACACCATTTTCATATAATTTACTGTGTGAAAAATCAAAGTCAATGGGCAATTTCTGAAATATTGGGGGGGAGACATGTTCCCCTTGTCCCCCCGGGGATCGCTGCCCATGATTTTTTACTATAAAATAGATTAAGCTTGTCATCCTACACTGTGAAATTGAAAACCACACTGCAGAGGAGTCTGGAGCTCCGTTCGCTTAAGTGCTTTATCAGTTAAGGCGTGTTCCTCTTTGCAATAAACACATGAGCAGCCAGTCATTTTCAATTTTGTATCTCTTCTGTTAGGGGGACACTGCTCCACTGTGCTTGGCAGCAGAAATCCTTCAAAGGTTATATAGTAGTCTAGATTTTGCCTTTCTGTCCTGACCATTGAGAAGTTGAAAATCAGGAGTGCTGCTAGTTGGGGATAGCTAGAAGGCCAGGCCAAATTTTGTTGGACAAATCCAGATCCTACCCCTGCTGAAAGTAAAGTGGACATTGTCTTTGAAACATAGAAGTGTGTATATAACAATGAATTTTGACTTTGATCATATGCATGACAATTTGGTCATCCTCCAACAGTTCCTAGCAGCTGTGGAGTTGATGAGTTTCAGTGTACGTCTGGTGTGATCGAATGTATTCCTGCTCATTGGAGATGTGACCATTACAGTGAATGTGATGATGGGTCAGATGAAGTTGGATGCGGTGAGTGTCTGTTGTCACAAATTAATCATCTCAGTGAAAAATATGGGATTAAGTATTTCAGGGTTTTATCCCAGAAAAGTCATGGAATAGTCACAGAATATTATTTTCCCTTCCCAGGCCTACATGAAAAAATAATCAATGAATTTTGAAAATATGAGATAGGTAATAGAAATTGATAGAAACTACATAGCTTCTGTTAATTGTATGAACAAACCACATTTTTGTATATGCCTAAGAAATGATGCATATTAACCTTCACATTAGGAATACTATTAAATATAGTTGGATGAAAATAAAACCAGGTTATTATTCTTTTAAAGTGTTTACATGGTGACATATAAATAAAGTGGGTTTGATCAGATAACTGTGCAAGAGGAGCAGACCTATAGTGTTGGTAAGGTGATGAAGGAAGAGCTACCCGGCATTATTTCCATCGCATTCTCTAACTTTAACATCAGTGTGCTTTCGATGTAGCTCTGAAATTTAAATAAGCAGTATAGGAATTGGTCATAGAAAACACCTTTAGTTTGTCATGGAAAGTCAAAAAAAGGTCAGGTAACTTCATTTTCAGATTACTATATAAAACCCTGAGTTAGAAACAAAGCAATCAGTTGAAATTTGATTATTGAAATATGCAGTGGTATGCATACTCTGACATATTTTGACACTTAAAGGGAAAATGAAGTCCCCCTCCAATTTGAATAAGTGTACCCTGTCATCCTAATTCAGGAATGGCTCCTTCCAATCATGTGACAGTATTTTTGTTAACTATTTGTTAAATCCATCCTGAAGCATAATGAAAAATACTTGTGAGTGAAATAAGTGGAGATCTGTAAGATGTAGCAGATTTTTGAAAATAAAGTTGGGGCAACTTTCCCCTTATCTTGGGGCAAAGTTAATGGGTACAAATTGGATTAGTTGATGCAGACGGAAGGATAACTTCCCCCCTCCCCCTCCCCTCACCCCTGCCCTCAACCCCTGCCCTCATCCCCTGCCCTCATCCCCTGCCCTCCTAAATGAAATGATAAAACAGTACATTTGCTAAAACTTACAGTTGGCATTATTAATCTTGCCCTTGCAAAATGTAGAACTTGCCCCATTCTGCCCACATTACCCTTCTTCCCCCCCTTCCTCAAAAGAAATGACAGAAGTCAGTGAATTTGGCTAAAACTTACAGTTGGCATGATTAATCTTGACTTGCAACCTACCCACTCAGCCCACTGACCCCCCTCTCCCTACCTCTCCCCTTTCCATTTACCTATCTATGCCACTGCTTTTAAAACCTGCCTCATTTGAATGGATAAAGAACTTTTAAACCAAACCAGAATCTGAAAGCATTTAATAGTGTCTTTGCACTGCAATTCTTGGTCAACTTGAAAATTTTCCTGTTTCTTTTGTTAATAGTTGATGACTCTGGACCATGACGGTCACTTACCCGGTGATGATGGCTTGAAAACACAAAACCTGATTAAAGCAATGGGACAGCGTGGAATGCCCTATTAGCCACTGTCATCTTTGATTGGCAGTGCTGGACGTAATTGTCATCTATGCATGGGAAGTTTGTAAGCTGGGATAAGTTATATTTAACTTTTACTGGTATATTTAAAATATGGTGCTTATATGAAAAACATACTCGACTGGAAGCAATAAGTATGAAATATTTCGCATCTTTTAACTTATTTTATGAATGTAACATTTTTATTTTTGTAAGATTGGGGGGCAGGGGATGGTTAAGTGGATGATCTGCTAGATCATGGTGCATGGGTGCCTTAATTTTGATAGTTGGTTGAAGGATCAAACTCAGATTGCTGGCACTATGGTATAAACATATGCTTTGAATGCCTCCATTAACTACAGGCAATTATGGTAGCTGTGAAGTTATATTTTAGTGTTTGTAATCCAGATTAGTATTCAACATAAGGTTTATACTTAGGCACCATGTCAAAATGTCAGGCTGCAGCTGCCTCAGCTAAGTTGCAGCTGCCCCAGTCCTGCTTTGTTGTTTTACACATTACAATAGAAGGATTGCTTTAACACTTCTATTGTAATGTGTATAGTAACAAAGCATGGCTGCAGCTGCTGCAGCATGGCTGAGGGAGCTGCAGCTTGGCTGAGGGAGCTACAGCTTGGCTATTTTGACATGGTGCCTTAACAGAATGTGATATTTACATGAAATACATCCAGTACTGTTAACATGCAATATTTTATATAAAAATAGCTAGGTTACATGAAATACCACTAGCAAACAATAATTATAAAATAGCTAATATAGCTCACTTCCGTTTTCCAGTTTTCTTCAGGAACATTATGTTTGTGTCCTGTTCCCCTTTTAGTCAGGGAAGAGTGTCAGGGAGTGAGTGAGGGAAAAGCTGACATAACTTTCGCTCACCACTTTAAAAAGTATGTACAGTATCAAGTAGATTAAATGGTTTCTGATTTATTTGTTATATGGGGTCAACACAAACTTGCTACTCATTTTCATTTGTTTAATGTGTATGCAATAAACTTTTTAGTTTTAATTTTCTGGTTTGTCCCACAAAATCAAAGTCACTGAATTGTCTATAAGAATCTTATAGAGCTGGAAGATCTGACTTCCTATTCCCCCAGAGTTCTTTCCTAAAAAAAAGAGTTCATTATCCTTTGGATGTCAGGAAATAAATTTCTACATTAACAATGTCAAAATCTTTTACAAAGTAATAACTCTCTGGATTTTTGTCACAAAACAAGGAGAGAAAATAAATGTACACATTTGCAGACATATGGAGTAGGGGAGGGGGTGCAATTGTATGAAATGGCAAACTTCTATTTTGATCTGAAAGGGTATCTAGCAGGTGCTTGCAGCCTAGGAAATCTTGAAATTTAATTAAGTAATTAATTTTACTGTGAGGCATTCCTTGATCATTCTGTTGCAAGCTGTTAAGTAATACTTTTTTTGCTATGTGTGAATTATGTGGTGTATCCTGTATTGTACTTAATATGCAAATAAGAAATTCTTGAAGTTGAATCAATTTTATATAATGTTGTATGTATATATGGGACTGGCATCAATTCCAAACAATTTTGTCTGAAATATATTTGTAAATATTACCATTCTATTTTTTTTTAAACTTCATGGGATTGTATGTATATGTGATGTGTTTAACCAGGAAGCGGGGCAGGCACAACGTCACTGATTACTTTGCATTTATAGATAATATGATAAATAATAATTGGAAAGGTGATGAATTATTCATTCTATCCATGTAAGATTTATTGTGATTGGTTGCTTTTCTTTGTCAGACTAGGGGGGATCAAATGGAAGTCTTGGTGAGCAGTTCTTCTCCCTAATAGTATAAACTATGTTTTCTTTTAAATACATCAATAAACATACAGAACCTGTAAAGTCACACAGGAAATTACAAAAAAGTTTATCAAAAATTTACAACTTTTCTGAAAGGTTTCCCACATTTAGATTTTTACATTAAGCTTAAATAAGTGAAAATAAAATATTTATTTTAAGCCCTGAAATATTAAAATTTACCATATTTAGGGAAAACAAATGATTATGGTCAGTATTTGATGGCATCTTTCCTCAGCAACTGAGTACAGTAACCCATCTAAAGGTCTATATAAATACTTGAAAAATGTTTTGCTTTTGGAAGAGTGCTGAAATCAAAATGGTGCTATATTTGACACATTTTGAAGCATTTTCTTTTTTTTACACATGATAGCCAGTGGGCCGCAACGGGCACCCCCTTTCCTGGATCTGCCACTGTAACAGATGAATTATCATTCATTTGTAGAATCAGTGAAGAATCTCAAGGAACTGATATATCACATGACCCCTAGAACCTTTGATATAATGTTGGTATCATTGTTTCAGTGAATATAATTTGCATTATATGCAGTACTACAGGTGGGAAGGTTCTTGAAACTATGCAATTTACTCAAAATATATGCTTCTTTGTGATGACATATTTTCATATATATATTCATATTTTGTTAGCAGTTTTAATAATATTTATTATGTCAATAGCAGCTTCAAGTATGTATGCACAACTAAATTAAGATTATGTCAATTTGTTAGTTAGATGGGGTTTTTACGCCTCAACTTATAACCTCTTGGTTTAATCTAGCGGTGCCCACTGCCTTTTTTCCAGTTGTGGGGCACTGGATTTTTTTCCCTTACTCCATTGCTTATGCGGAGCATCACACACAACGGCAGTAGGTTCCAGTTTTAAAGTCTCTAGTATGACTCGACCTGGGAATTGAACCCGGGCCTCCCCCGTGAGAGGCAGATGCTCTACCACTAGACCAAACACGTGGTAAGATTAATGTCAAATGAGGCAATTATAGTCTGCAGTCTGTTTCAACATGATGAATTGAGTATGTTAAAATGTCCACTTGAGTTCCTTCCTTGCCCAATAACACAATTTGATGATAGACCGATAACCATACCCAATGCATAGACATCTAATCCAGCTCCAGGAAACCCTAGCTACAGCATGCAGAGCATACAGAGGGAGTTTTGTTTACAATCCTGCCCAGTCCACTGTGTAATTGTTTGCAACCTTAGTGGAATAGAACATAGCTGTGGTGATAATAGTAGACCTCTGAATGTCAGGTTAGGATTTGATATACCTCACTTAGACAATAGAAAAGTGAGGTTTGAAAATTAACATTGTAAACGTCCTCGATTCAGCATGAAACAGTCCATTCTGTGTCTTGTGGGGAGTTTTTTCTGGATTGAGTCTTCACAGTGGTGTGAGATTCATTCCAGGGAAGATAGGGGAAGGGAGGTGTTTGCCCTGAAGTTTCCATAATTGGCATGAAGTAATGACATGAATTTTATCCTGAAAAATGACAAATTGTTATCTTGAAACAGACATTTTTTCCTCAGGGAAGGGGCTGCCACCCCTAACCCCCACCCCATACACCTATGTCAGTGCCCGATCCACTTCACCGACTCAGGAATGGTCCCTCTTAAAGAGCACATCATTGCTACAGCCTTATCTTTCCTAATCATTTTAGTATATTTTATTTTATTTTGTAAAATGCTGCATTTTTATATTCAAAGAATTATATGTTACAGTGCAGAGGCTTTTAATTTTGGTATATATGAACCATGTGAAGTCCATGATTGGGCTGAAAAGAAACCTTGAGTAAGGACAACATATGAGCTTGAAGGTTGAAGGGAGAAAGCAGTTGCCAAAAGTTTATTTTCAAAAATCTGCTAAATCTACAAATCTCCCCATATTTTGTTCACAAGTATCTTTCATTATGTTTCTGTATAAAAACTTTGAATATTGAAGGTAAATCAAGGAGTTATTCTACATGAATTTAACAAATAAGTAACAGAAATATTCTCACATGATTGATAGGAGCCATTCCTGAATTAGGATGACATGGTACACTAACTCAAATTGGCCCGGGGCTGCATTTTCCCTTTAAGTAATTTTAGGCACATTTTTGTGGGGTGGGATCATTTAAGTTGGAAGTACTCAGAGAGGTCCATAACACCTAATCATGTACACAACCTTTGCAGGGCCAGATTTGTCTCATTTCTTGTATAATTTGCCTCATGTATTTTGTATGCTTTATGTTAAGAATGTAAATTTTATACAGTATTTATGCTTGGCAAAATAAAAAAGCTTAAAACTTTCACCTTAATTTGATTGTCATGCCTTTCTTTTTAAGTTATCTTTGATATTTTATAATGATCTTAGCTTCAATAGAAATTCATTTCGAATACTAATGTGTCATGATTAATGCCATCATTTACACTTAGGTATTTAGCCTCTTCCTGTTAGTCGGTTGTAGCACTGTTGGGGAGGCTGCGAAATGTTGCCCAAAATTTGAATACATTTTTGCCAGAAATAATGTATGTTTTGCTTGAAAATCACAAATTTTCCACCAAAATGGTGGGGATGCATTCCCTTTCCTCAGCCGTGTATGCATATGGTCACCAAGTTATTTTACCAAGTCAATCTGTAAGATGGCGGATATGAAGGGCAGTGCCATAGTAAGACTACTATTTGGTTTTTCTTTGGGGGGGGGGTAGATTGGGGGAAATAGGGAAAAGCCTTTAACCAGACAGGGGTTGGAAAACCCCTCCCAAATAGAGAGATCCACTCAGGCTTCCTCTTGGGTATAAAAATTAGTCTAGTTTGCAAAATTCTGGATATACCATACCTTCCCCATAGACTTTAACCTAAAATGAGGAAGACTTAAACATGTGGGTTTATCTGGGCTGTAATCGCCTGCATAGATTTTAGTCTATGTTGTTCTAGCTTCTAAAACTAGAAATAACTTTAAAATTCCAAATAAAATTTACCTTGCATTGAACAGAAAAAAAATGTTTGCGGTTTTCAGTTGCAGTCCAAGCACAGTCCAACTGAACGTTGTACTTGCGAGATAAAGGTGGTGGGACGATTGTTAGCCTATCTGTAATGTTTGTTATGAGGTACCATTTGTCTTAAAATTAGTATAAAAAGTTAACTTATTTGTTTGAACGTTGGCGTTTCACCCTCCTTTCCTTTATTTATACACCAAGGGCACTAAACGCATTCGCTATGAGCGCAAATGAACGAACTCTAGGCGCTATTTTCAGGCGGGCGTCACCAAGCGGTGTCCTTAAGCCATAGACGTATGAGGCGGAGGCAGAAGGCAGACTGTCCCCCAAAAATTTCAGAGGTCGAAAATTCGGGCAGGAAACGACAAAAAATCGTGCACAGAATAGTTGAAATTCCGGCAGAGATGAAGTAAAAGTAAATTGCCCGAATTTTCTACCGAGTTCCCAAATTTTTGATCAAATGCCCGAAAAATGTGCAAAACTTTTCGCGCGCGTGTAGTGGCTTGGTGGTCTATTTTATGCACCTGAACTGCAATAAAATTCGGGCAACTTTTTGAGATTCGGGCAAAAAATTTTTGCCCCTCCCCCCGAATTGGAAGAGTCCCGTACGCCTATGCCTTAGTCAAAGATTTACGAACAGTAAAGAAAATCTCATTAGACGTGCGGTTTCTTGTGCGATGCCCTAGTGAGAAGGGCACTGTTTGCATTATCCCAAGTTTTTGCTTAACATTTCTTTCTACATGTAAGTCACAAACAAATGATCTCCAAAAATAGCCGGAATCTTTCGATGAAATTTATAAGGCCTACGAACTTATTTCTGGCATTCTAGGAGGCATTTTTGGCCGCCCACAAAATATAATAAAATATATAAAAATAAAAAATAGAAGAGCAACTAGGATGCGCTACCCGCCAACTGATACTGACGCTCTTCAGGCGCGTAGCCAAGGAGGAGAAGGGAACAGCCCCCTCCCCCTTAAACATATTTTTGTTATATTTTTATTGATTTTTTATATCTCTAGTAACTCAAAATAGAAAATGTTTAGATACAACTTACGAGGCCTGGGAAGTGCCATTTCCAGCGATCTGGGAGGCATTTTGGCCAAAATTTTCTTGTACGCTTCGCGCCTACCAGTGGTGGCGCTACGCTTAGATAGTTTGCCTACAGGCTTCTCCCCCTCATCGACAAATTCCTGGCTACGTGCCTAGTGCTCTTCTCACAAGTGTCATCCATATATTGCTACCAACCCTCTCCCCCATATCAATAAATTGTTTCTTCTTACTCTTACTATTAAGCGGCTGCCTCAAATTTGTGAAAAATTAGCAAAGTTGTCCAAATCTCTTATTTGCTTCACATGTATCTCTCCAGACGCTTTGAACATATAAAACTCATGCACCAATAAAAGGTAGAACAAGTATAGTTATTCTCCATGATTTTAACTTTGCAGTTACAAAAATACTGTCACATGACTAAAGAGAGCCACTCATGTACTAGGATACTAGGGTGTACTAATTCTAATTGGGGTGACTGCATTTCCCCTTTAATAAGGATTTTCTTCGGTTGTTTAATGGCAAATTTCCAAAGCCATCATTCGAATACGCCTATCAAGAAACATTTTGTTCAAAATGCCCCCCCCCCCATATTGCTGGAATAGGTACTTCCCAGGCCTTACCACTTGTATCTAACAGTCTTTAATTGTGAAACTACTTTATGGAGAAATTTAAACATGAATCCCGTATAAACTCTTTCATTGTATGTTTCAGTTTGATCGATTAAAGTAACACTATACGCTACCTTCTTTCGTACACAGAAAGAAATGAGGACGAGTTTATCGTACACGATGAAACAATTTCAAATTTTTAATAAATCATGCCGTCTATATATATTTTACAGGGGAAAATTGTGAATGCATTGAAAAATATCATGTTGACGTGTGGAGGCACTCTGAATTGAGGTAGCTATACTGTAGAGTGCGTGGGGAAAAAGGGTGTTCAGCCCCGCACTCTCAAGAGTGGGTCGCGTTTTCCCCCGCTGTGTAACTTTTTGTACCCGCCTATGTCAGTATGTCAACATTCCCTTCCATTCAACACCTATCCCTCCAAATGAAAAGCTCAGTTTCAGTGCCAATGTATAACTCATTCAAGCATGCAGCCAAACATCCCCTTTTTGCACGGCCGAGTTACAGATGATGTTGTTTTGATGGTAGCCGTCCATAAGAGATGAGTACAACTTACTAGAATGGCCACGGGCTAAGCAAAATCTGAACTGGCCTGGTTAGCACTCGGATACATCCCTCCTCTCTACACAAGAATACAACTTTTAGGCCTATACTGATTTCAGAGTACCTTTACCGTTTCTTCTGTCAGCATAGGCGTAATACAAATAATAAATAATGAGTGAAAGGAAGCGGAACCAGAGAAATTATAAGAAAACTTTCTATAGCCTATTATGATTAAATTTTCCAGTGTTCATGAAGAAAACATTAATACCAAATACCATAAAAAGGCTAGAATGTTTTACTTTTAGAGAAAGTTGACAACTTATCTTTTCGAGTTAGCTTTTTGTTAATTGAGTTAAAATTGTTTTGGAAGAAAGGTTGGAAAATTAGCCAACCTGTTTGTATTACTTTTTGCCGTGTTGTTTTGAAGCGCGACTGAACATGCATGTGGTAGTGCGCTATATAAGTTTTGTAATGTAATGTAATGTAATGTTTTCTTCGCGCGCTTCGCGCGCATCTCCAGAGAAAACTGACTAATACAATTAAAAATTTTGTCTGGCACCGTAAGATTTCTTTCAAAGCATGGATGTCTGCTATGCTCCACACTATTGTAACTTGAAGTTCTGAATTAAAGGTCACTGAAAGTACTAATGCACGTCATTTATGCACCGTGGTCCTTGCGAACAAAGTCCCGAACCCTACCCATGTATAGGGAGTCGCTGCTCTCGTTAAAGTTTTCGACGTGCTTCGCATGAGCCTTATGTAAATTGATATCTCAATCTCATTAATTAGTACCGCTGTGCGCAGGAAAAATTTGGTGGAATTGCCTCGTTATTACTTCCTGCAGTGAAGGACAGCTTTATGGAATAATTTACTGTTTCCAAAACCCTCGTTACACATCTCGCTGTTCACTTTCCCCACCAACTACCAACTACCAACATCCTCAGCAAATTAACTGACGGTTACCATCTTAAATTTGCGATCATCATAAGAAAAAGATTTCATCAGCATTTCAAATTACATCTGAGGGAAGCAATTTAAGACTTTCTCAAAAAAAAGTCCATAATGGGACCAGGTAAGATCATGACTAATTTCGACTCCTAAATAAGGTTGATGATTAACAGCTTGCAGAATCCTCCCATTCATGTAGTAAT
>WURT03117829.1:0-11858 GCA_009936505.3 Holothuria glaberrima
CTATGCGTTCAGCATTTGAACACTATGCGTTCAGCATTTGAACACTATGCGTTCAGCATTTGAACACTATGCGTTCACCATTTGAACATTATGCGTTCACCATTTGAACACTACGGTCAAAATTGGAGAAAAAATGTTCAGAACCTTAACACTAACTTTCAAAATATGCTTTGAAAGCCAGGATGCGTTCTGTATCGTATACATTTTTGTGTTCAAAAGTTGAACGCCTGAGTTTGCAGTGAAGGGAAGACGCGTGGCACGCATTATTCCCCACCCCCCTGAATGTTTGTGGATAAACCGGATCCTCAGGTTTTTGCAAAATGCGTTTGAAGCATAGGTGTAGGAAGCTATTCGCGACCGGGTAGCTGAACCTTGTTTCGGATCGAGTCTTGGGGAGGGGTCTAAGGGGCTTTGGTCCACTTTGGATTTTTTTTTTTTTGATATTTGAGGTATTTTTTGTAATTTGGTGTATCATTTTTAATTTTAAGGTAAATTATTGAAAATTTTTGAAATTTCTTACAGAAGAAACAAAAAAAGGGGTTTTCGTCCTTGGATCTAAGTGGACGGAAATATGGTTCCGCCCCTACCGCCCCAGTTTCCTACGCCTATGGTTTAAAGTCAAGATAAGGGTTTTAAAAAACGGGTTACGGATACCCTCTCCATGGATAATAGGGTACTGTTGATCCCATGGTGATGATAAAAGTGAGGAATAATGTCCAGAAATTGTTTTTCAAGAATATCATATGACCCAAAATCTTTTCCCGAGTTCCCGATGGACTCGGTCACTCGTCCATTTACACCGACGGCCGCTGATACGGCCGTCACATGCATAATCAATTTGCCGACGGCCCTTCAACTTGAATTGGCCAATTAGATGAAGAGCCGAAAATCGAAACAACCGATAACAGACTGGACGCGCGCTCCCGTTCTCTCATCCTCTCTATTTTCTGTCCATTCTTCGTCTTCCTTTTCACTCCCTTCCTCCCCTTTCATTTCCCTTCTCTCTTCTTTTCCTCCTCTCCTCATTTTTCCTTCCCCTCTCCCCTTTTTGTTGACAGACCGAAAATTTGCCAGCGGTGACACCCCACACCCCGCTCGCTACGGCCGTGGCGGCAGCTACAGAAGCGCTACGTAGCTACATCGTTCGTTCAGTGCGCTTCACTGTTTGCCCTCTCCGCCTGGCGTCAGTGCATAAGGTTTACTTCAGCGGGCATCATGGATACACGAAACCTGCTTTGCATATTGCTCTGTGCCTGGTAAATGCATGTTTATGAAAATAATTACCTGCTTAAAGCTTTTATCAAACATTCATTCTTTCCCCTTCCGTTCGTGCCAGTCAGCATTCGGTCCATGTTCAACCAAGCATGTTAAAGCGTAGATTTCTTACTTTTCAGCCTTTGGAAAATGACTTTCGGGAATCGAACCGACAATTTGTGATCATTTGCTTGTGCGTCTTGTCAAACAAATGTGAATACATGCGTGCAAACAACCGCAAAAGGCGTGAAATATAATGTCCAATAAGTTTATGCATGCTTTGCAAGAACAGCGCGGTGACAATACTATGGGTAGCTTTAATTCTTCAGCTAAGAGAAATTAAACAATTGATAAGAAAGGAAATTTAAGAATCGAATTTTTGTAAATATGCTACCAAACTTAAAGGATTACTTATGCAGTAGACGTATCAAATATAAGGCATACAAAAGGTCTCTTTCGACATGTATTGTAAATGTGACAAGGTTAATACATGACAAACCGACTGTACTTTTATGGAAATAAGGAAACGTGGAACATTTTTCCTCGAACTGTGAGGTAAATAAGGAAGACTTCTTCGATTCGATTTTTTTTTTGGAAAAGTGAAGGATATACAAGCTGAACTTCATACAGAATGAAAGTTGTATAACACTCAAAGTATGTAATCCCATTATTCCATAGAGTATATAAGAAGAATAATTAATTTTTGGACTTTCAGTTTGAAAAGATTTCGCAGAAAGCAACTTTACCCTCAGTTGTATAACAGGGAATTATGAGCGTACATGCAATCTGTTTTCCAGAATGCGGAGGGTGTAAGCGTGGAAGGGGGATCCGGTGGAAGTTAACTGCAGTGACGTAGATACGGGGGCGGGGGCTCCAGCCCTCCCATGAAATCTCAGAGCCCCTTCCTCTGGTAATGGGACATATGTTGAAAAACATCAGTAGAACATACACCAGCTCTCCCATTTGGAGATCCAGTACCCCCCCCCCAGCAACCTCACGAAGAAAACTGTGGCTACGCCACTGGTTAACTTCAAGCAACTTTCCTACTGACTGCAATACACATGGTAGCATATGTGCTTTGGTAAGTGTCCAACATTTACCAGGCAAAGCGCTCAAACTCTCGAAATATTCAGAACCAGAGTGGGGATACAACCCCATTAACCGTTACTTCAACTTTTAAAAGGAAGGAGTCCTACTTCAGATGACGGCTACCCAATAAATGGTTCTATTTTCATATTTCACAACAGGTCAGTAGCTTTAACAATTGTTATAACTCTAAAATTTTAGACCAAAATGATTGCCCGTGGCTCAGGCTGGTTATAATTGGTGGCGTTTTTCATGTTTGGTCTTTCTTTTATTGGATTTGGGTTTTGCATTTAATCTTATTTAACGCTTGTCTGGATCTATCGGTAATCAATTTTTTTCTTATAAACAATCGGGACTAATGTTACTTGGATGCAGAGTACCTTTAGCAGAAAGTGTAGCACAGGTTTGCCCCAAAAATCAGTGTAATGTTACTAGCATGCAAAGTCCCAAACATCACATCAAGACATGTTAAACTGTTAAATCCTTTCTTCTTGGCTAGCAATTGCCATGCATAACAACCATACCCAACATACCGTACTTCCAGTGACTAATATATGGGCGAGCTTCACCCCACGATCTATGGAGGGTGCCCTTTTCCCTTATGCATATGATGTATGCATATGACCTTACGCATATGATGTAACAGAACAGAAAGTGCGCCCAGTGAAGGCGGGCGCGTATCCTGCAACTTACACCAGCAAATGCAAACAGTTGATATGTGTATAGCTCGGAGACACACGTAAGCCATGCTACACGCTCGTCTACGTCGTAAGTGCTGTGCACTTCGTTGTTTACCCTCCATACAGACCTTATACATTGACGTCACGCGACTTACACGCGTGTACGATTGGTTGACAAATCAGCTGTCTGCATTTGTTGGTGTAACTTGCAATGATACGCGCGTTTCCTCCAAACGAGGGAGCACTTTCTGCTTTGTGACATCATATGCATAGGGTGTATTGCAAAATGTCGCGTGACGCCACCTCATAAGGCGCCCAACAGACGCAGAACTGTAGTGACAAATTTATCGTTTACAGAGAGATTTTCTACAAGAACTCTTTTGACAGATTTGTGTTCCAAGGCGCCTTTTCTTTTAACATAGGAGTTTAGGATACCAAACTTCCATACCGTGATAAGGGGCTAAGGTCAATAAAAATGTAATAAAAATGAAAAAGAAAAATCCTGGATCATCCACTTCGTGATTAGTATTCTTCTCATGCAACTGTGCAAACAAGACGTTAGCAACTGACCATGAATAATTTCATGGAAAACTGAATACTGTAAAAGAAGAGTTACCATCGTTATGGGATTGGGGGCATAAAAACAATTTGAGGCAACTATAAAGTACTTTTTAATGTGCTGTTTGTTCATATTTTACAGTATACTTTAGGGGATCGGATAAAAGTATTTTTCAAATTTACATCATGAAATTATTTCAACCGTGCCCTAAATCGCGTGCAAAGATGATTATGTTCTTTTTTCAATTATTAAAAGTACCATTTAGACAGCTCTTATTTTGCATAAATTGACACAGTTCTCAAAAGATTGATCAGACACACATCTGTCAGAAGCTTTAATTTTTCACGAAAAGATAAAATGAGAAAGTAACTAAGAGTTATATCGATGATATCAAGTGCAAATTTACATATTTCAAGTGTAGGAGTACTGACTAAAATCAAAGAGATAGCTAAGATTTTCTGACATTAATATCTGCTGACGATTGTTGCTTATTAGTTCCTATCATATAGAATAAAATTGTAGAACGCATGCATGCTGACTTGACTGCCCTAGAGTTATTTTGAAACCCTACCCATTCATTGTCTAAGCGGGGTACATTTTGTTACCAGTCCCATTGACTACAGCTGTTGCAATGCAAGGAGCCCATTCAATTTGGTCTTCAAGCTCACTGCTTCACCAGCACTGTGTATACACCAATGCATAGGCAACACTAGGGATGTAACAGCAGACCATTTTAGACAGGAGGATTCGTCATAATGAAATTAAGTTTTGATAAAACGAATGTTATGAAATGAAACAATAGAAAAATGTTCTTTTGTACTTGATATATCGGAATTAAAAGTAACCCTGGAATGAGTTTTAGCAAGTCAAGAAGGGTATAGCTGCCACAATGTGACTAAAGCTTGTTGTGCATTGTTGTATCGACTAATTTTTCTATTATTTAAAGCTTTAAAGCATTATGAGGGTTAAATGAAGTCCCGTGACGTCAGTGCATAAGGTCTAAAGTGTCCGCCATGACCAAAGCACCGCCAGTGTCCTTGTCAGGTGAACACAGAGGTTCAGTAAACGCGCATTCTTGTGTTTACATCTGCTATGTTCTCCCTTGCTTCAATCATTTTCATCTAGGGAATTAGCAACTATTTCCTTTCGTTTCAATTCCATACCTTTGACCGGCACAAATAAGTAGCAAATTCATTAAGAGGGTAAACAATGCAGCAATGAAGCACGCTACACACACGACTTTGCACGCGCGCGTAGTGGACTTGCTAACAATACATAAATTAGCTGTCCGCATTGTTGGTGTAAGAAGCAGTGTAACGGGATAAGAGTCTGGTTTTCATAAGCTGCTTTCATTTTTCTGTTTCATTTGTACATATTACTCACAATCTAGAGTAAGATGCTATATGCGATTCGTATTTTTTCTTGTTGTCTGGACTACAGTATATTGTATACAGGAATAGTAACTCCAAATATTAATACTTTAGCCATAGGCGTAAGAAGCTCTTTTTATTTAGGGGCTGATCGTTGTTTGGGAACGCCGTCCGCCGGAAGGGTCGAAGGGGAGGGGGTATTTCTCTCCCCTTTGGGAAATTTGACAAAATCTGAGGGTACTTAGTGCAATTTTAGTGCGACACATTGTGCAAATTTTAAGGAAAATTACTGCAAATTTTGACATCTTTTGTATAGAGGGATCAAAAAGGGGATTTTGTCCTTGAATTTTAAGGGGGAGGGGCAGAAGCATACGTCCACCCCAACACATTTTGACTGGGATCCCTGCTCACTATTCCTCTGAGATATTTGCCACTTGATGCATCGTTCTTATGGAAAGAGAAATTAGGGAATAACTTAAGTTTTCGAAGACACACATGTGCAGCGAAAACAGATATAGGACATAGGACATGGAGCTTGGTTCCCATGTAATATCCTAGATTCACAACCGTGATGATAGTGCCAAATCACTCATGGTATGTGACCATCAATCCTCTAATCAAATGTAGAGGAATTTATAAGGTGTTACATAAAACAGATTATTCAATCTTACCCCGTAATCCTAACGTTTATCCTTTAAGGGCCTCTTTGACGTATAGCGATAATCTAATTAGGGAGATTTCATTAAATTATCAGGTTTGCAACTTATAGCAATGTATTTCGCTTGCAATCACTGAATAACATATGCCCGTGTTGGTATCAGCATCCCTTCATAATTTGCATCTTGCTTGGAGAAGATAATAGCCCAACAGCTATGACGTAGTTATTGTTACATAAAATAAACATTTCATGAACCACAGTGACAATATCAGCAGCTGCCTACAATGTGAGCATATATCTCAACGAATGTACTGTTGGTCATAAAGTTTTTCATTGCAGGCCGATACGAGAAACATATAGCCTATGGGCTGCATTAAGACAACGCACAGGCCACCGTACGTATTAACTTGAGTTCAAAATAATGTAAATTTTGCAAAAAAAGAAAGATTCCTGCTGATATGAATGCTTCATTTAAACTGCTCGACCGCACAAGGGTCAACGGCAGAGGAAAAAAGTATGAATATATATTAGTTTAAAGGGGCTCATTGAGTTGATATTGATTATTGTGTGACTAGTTCAAAAGAAATAATTGCATGACAATGTTTCTAATTAGCCTCAATACCCATGTATCACTTCCCACAGTTACCGAAAATGTGAGAAACTGTAGAAGTTTTTGTGGACACAGATTGCACATTAGTACCTAATGGTAAAGTGTGTCTGGTCACAAATTTGAAATGAACGTTTTTAGTCATTAATTACCTTACCATTACCATTTCAGTTAGGTGTTAGATGTGCAGAATCTTTTAGTTTGACCATTTACCATTAAGATTTGAGTAAATCTCAACAGTTGTGAGAAAAATCATGGCTTTTGTGAATCAACTCAATATGCCCCTTTAATATAAATGGGCAGTGACGGTTCTTGTGTAAGTCTGTATAGAAGTACTTGCACGACTTGTGCCGACTTACTTGTTAGCTAACAGCTGGCATAGCAGTTTTATCTATGGGTGAGTAAAAGTATCCCTGACAACATAAATGCGATGAAGCGTTTCTACATAGCTTTAGGGAACTAGCCATCAGTAGGTATCGATCGCAATAATATGCAAATCCAGGACACTTGCTTGTACGTTTACAGGACTGAGTACTTTGGAAAAAAAAAGGTTAGGCTCAAACTTTCAATAATGAGGATACAGTTAGGTAGCGCTAATAGCGAATACTTGATTTCTTTATATAGAGGCAGAGACACGGAGGCGTCTCATTTCATTGTTAATTTTGTTTTGAACTTAGGCTAATTGGTGTATTGACTCAGAAAGCACGCATTTCAACAACCAGCCTATATATATATATATATATACATATATATATATATAGTCATACACGTCATTGTGTGGGTACTTATGTTCCACTGAGTATGACTAGCTTTGAAAATCTATTTGATTACCGTCGTAGCCTCATGCAGGCACTTTCTCCACAACCTGTCATTTAAAAGGACGCATGATTTTTTCTTAGGATGAATAGGGGCAGTTTCATATTTTTACCTTGACCCTAATCTTAATCCTAACCTGAGCATTATTTTTCATTCTTCATGATTTCAATGAAATTTCGCGTACGCGACCTTGTTTACTGGGGGCTGTGATAAGCACTTTGTCCAAACAGTATTTTATAGTTTGCCAGGAAAAAGACATTTTTGGCCTGGGAGGCTGCAATCCCGTTCCATCCCATACGCTGGTGCTTATCGTTAAGACGATAAGACGATACTGTGTATTATAATTAAAATATCTTAAGGTATTATTGAAAGAAAGAAAAAATCGAAATGATGATATCACTCCAGGTTCATTTCTATGTTTTGGTTGGTTTCAGAGGTAGCTTCCTCTTTTTTGGTTTTGGTACTGCCAAAAAAAAAAAAAAAAAATATCGAATTAATGATATTATCAAGAAATTGTAGCACATGAGATAACATGAGTCCCATATTTAGGGAAAGTCAAGTTGCACTACTTAGCTGCCTTACCCACTCGCTTGATTGCTTTCTTGCTTTCTTTATCACCCACTGTTGCTAGCAAAGTGTACAGAGTGATGAAAGAGACGGTACGTGTATTACACTTAGGCCTAATGATTTACATTTTTTCACTTCTTTCCAATATCACATCTTGTTTCAATTTATTTTGTGATGCCACTTTCGTGTGAAAGGGGATTCCAGAAATGTTTACATGCCTCGGAAACATGTTGCAATTTGATAGAATTAATGGTATACATATTTCTTGTGTGTATAGACAGCGCGTACACAATAATATAGTAATAATAATACGTATATTCTTGTAGAGCGCTGCTTCATCGAGATCGTAGCGCTAAAACAATACAACCAAAAGACACAAACACAAACAATAACAAAGAGGAGCACAACCTGCACATCATACATAAAAAATACCATGTCTCAGCCATAAAGAGTATATATTAACACAGACTTGCTTTTTGCATGAATCACAATTGACATAGACAAACGTGGGCGAGGGGTTAACCTACGAAGCGGACTCTGTTTGCCCCAGGCACAGATTACGGATTTTGAGAAAGGAGGGGGTGAACGCACCGTCGGCAGAAGGCCGACGAGAGAGCGCCGAAGGTGCGAAGCCACGACGGGGTTTTGGGGGTCTTCCCCCAAGAAAATTTGAATTCTAGATGCGCTTAGATGCGATTTCCCAGCATCTGGGAAGCACATTTTCCATATCAGACGATTCGGATGTGAGGCAAAAAAAAAAAAAAAAAAAAGAAAATCGTTGGTCATCGAAAAAGGGGGGGGGGGGGGCGCGCCGGGTGCGCCCCACCTGGATCCGCGCATGTGCCCAACCCCTCTTTAAAACTTTCTTGGGGATATAAGTTAGTTAGTTATTTAGATGAGGTTTTACGACTCAGTTTCTAACCAATTGGATTAAGTCGGGCCGGCCACGGGCTTTTTTTTCCAGTTGTGGCTCACTGGCTTGTTTTCACTACTCCATTGCTTAGTGAACAAGAAATATGCCGTGCAGCCTACTACGTAAACAAGCGCGTGATCTAAAACCCTCCTTCGGGCAGAATATTTGCCATTGATCGGACAACATAGATTTTATTGTTCGTGCAAATTTAGGACAATTTTGCTTTAAAAATTCGTCTCACCCCCATTACAATTTTAAAAGTATTCCCTAACCAGGGGTGGCGCTAGGTTGGTACAGGATGCAATGTCCCGTATCGGGGACACCCGTTGGGTGAACATTTTTCAGTCCGGTCGGAAGCCTCACGACGAAGACCAGTCGCCTTGACGAACTTCTCAGTTTCGTTTTTAAGGAAGGCAGACTTTCCGTAAAAACTCAATTTTATCATTTTTTCTGAACAAAGACCCTATTTTTCAATTTTCCATTTCGACACCCTTCGCCCGTCGAAAATTTTAGCGATCACCATCTTTTCGGGAACCCGTCTCTTTTGTCGGGGCATTGGGTTGCTAACAACCTGTCGGGGAGCTTAGCCAAAAGTGGAGTGCTGGCTAGAAACAGCCCAAGGCATGTACAACAACAATTTAAGATTTCTAAAATATCTTCAAGGGCAATTTTTCAGGAGATTCTATGCCATAGCCTTGAATATAGGTGTCGAATGTGTTGGGATCCCTACTCCTAAGACACTTTATTTGAAATAAATGTACAAACCCCCTTGCCACTTAGTCCCCCAACTTCTCCCGCCGGGTATAGGTGTAACCTTCTTATACACTGTCAATTGCGGGTGTCGGGAGAAGTCTCCCACAAACTTCTCTCAGCATCAAAATTGATAAGACTTAAATAGTCGAGTTACTCTTAAATCGTCGAGTTACTACATATACGTGCTGTAAATCTTAAAATGTTCACAATGATCTGCGAAATCTCTTTCAATTGTCTTTCTTTAAGGCCAGGCTCTGCTGTTGACGCTTAATGGTTATTATGTTACAATAAAATAAAAAACATCTTATCAAAAAATAATATAAATAATTAGATCTATGTAAAAATAAACACAAAGTAATGTTTTTCATCAATTAATGTTCAATATGAACTCCTGACCGGCGTGGAAATAACTGCACAACGAAGGGGGAATGGATCTGTTTTATCAGGGCGTTGCTATTTGCTGTGAGTCAAACAGCATCTCCCTGGTTTTATTAAAGGCGAATGGTTATTGTCGTAGGTCAAATGATTCACTTATTCTTGGAATTCATACACTATAATGTGACGTCGGCAGTAAATTGCAGTGCTTCGGTATGTTTACAACTCTTCTGCGGTCACTAATTCTGATGATCGAGCTTTTACCTTTTCATGTACTTTATGAGTCTCAGATTTAAGCAGTTGCGGAAGCATATGACATGCAAATACACCGGAAATGCGTGCATCTTAAAAAGCCAATTTCTTTCCTGTCGCTATAACTTTGATGAACATGATTTTGCTGATACAATTCATATCATGTCGTTTTCTTTGATATACCGTCCGAATTGAAATTGATAATGAAAAATTACTGAGATTGGATAAATGTTCATCAAACGAGAAAATTGCAAGGATACTGATGTTTTGCTTAGCATCTGCGCAGTTGTCAAGTTCATCAAAATACAATCAGTAGTTTATTTAATGATGATAAGCTATCGGAACCGTGGGATATGAACGTGTGTGTGGGGGGAGGGGGGGGGGGAGACGAGGCCACAATTCATAAATACTGGGGACCAAAGAAAACTGAACTGTAATCACGATAAAGAGTACAGAAAGACAGTGAGACTCGAGTACTGTACGAAGAAGAGAAAAGATTTTAAGCATGACAGAGCGTAGCCAAAGTGCCGAAGGAGGTGGGGGATAGCCTCCGAGGTGTGAAAATATTTTCAGGGGGCCAAATATGTTGAGACGTATTATGTCAATGTTTGTTCTCAAGAATTTTTAGGAGAAAATTGTTCTGGAGGAGGTCGCTGCCTCTTAGCCCACCTTACCTGCGCGGACCTGATACTGAGCTGTGAAAAGTATATGAAAGGTTATTTCGGATTACATAACGTGGGGTGCAGGTTGGCAACCCCCTGATTTGTACTGAGGGGTTAATTTGGTTCGTTTGGATGTTGCCTGCACGGAGGTAAATGAACTGTTTACATGGTCACATCATAAAAAAATTTTGTATGGGAATCATGGGTTGTAGGTCTTGATCCTGTGTGGAATATGATAGATGCCCCATAGGATAATTTTGCATGGGTGTCCACAGGTGGAGGACGGGGCATGTGCCCCACTCTTGAAAGAGGGGAATATCATATCATTGGTCCCCCTCACTTTTGCCAGAACCTAAACAAAAAAGAATGTTTGATTTCATAGTTTACAATCTATCTAACTTAATAAAAAAAGCTTGAAAGCGGTTGAAACAGCCATGTATGAATTAAAATGGCGGGAAAATGACTCCGATTACACCTCAGATTTTCTGAAATTGAACTGTCTACCTGGCCCTCAAGAGGGCCACGGATCCATCGTTTCTTCGGCTTTGAAGTTTGAACTTTAATTATTGTCGTCAGTGTTATATCCCCTCTACTTTGGAGAAACTGTGGATGCTCAAGAGCAGGGGTGACGCCAGGATTTGCCCGACAGGGGGCTGGGTTCCCCGACAGGGGGGCTGGACCGGCTGAGCCCGAATTTTCGAGGACCTTTTTTTGTTTTTTTTTTGCACTTCAGTTCTTGGAGCCCGTCGGAATACTTGCACTATCCAAATTTTCGAGGACCTTTTTTTGCTTTTTCCCCAAAACTAAAAAAGTCGAGGTTCCTGCTCCCCCACGACACCCATTTTCTGTCCCCCTGGCGCCACCCCTGCTCAGGAGTTTTTACTCAATATAACCTCTATTCCTTCTGTACTTTCTTGTTTTCTCCTTAGTGATAGCATAGGACCGTTTTTTCCTTGTGACCCTTAGGTCTACCCTTGGTGTATCCTACATAGCAGGGGTTATTTTGGTTGAAATCCTCTTGGTTTAGTGAAAAAAGGTGAAACGGTGCGGTCAGCTACGCAAGCTATCCGTAATTATAAGCATGACAGACAAATGATTATACTGAGGCCAGGGTCACGGTTTAGCTGTTTAGTTGGCCTCGATGGCTTCGAGGCCTGGATCACTCTCGATTCGCTGGCTCCTCATCTCACAGAAAAAAAATACTGCAGATGACCAACTTTAAAGGCAATAGGCAGTCGCCCCAAAATTTGCTTTGAAAAATTAGCAAACTCTTGCAAATCTCCTCTTATTGCATTACAAGCACCTC
>WURT03117840.1:0-11857 GCA_009936505.3 Holothuria glaberrima
ATGAATACTTTGCATGTTTTATGCAAGGTCTAAGAGAAGGGGCATGTTTTGAGGGGAGTGGATGAAACCCCTTCCCTTTTGAGAAATTTTTGAATGTGAATTTACTGTGGTTAAGTTGCAAAGCGGTGCACTTTGACAGAGCGTTGAAATGATTAAGTTTTCCCCTTTTTTGAGAGAGAAGAGCGTGGGGTAGGAATGGGTGGGGTGGGGTGGGGTGGGGTGGGGAAAAGTCCCCCTTTCCCCATCCCAGCCTGCTAGTGCAGAAAGAACTGGTTCTACAGCCCACTAGTTTATTGTGACTAGAGTTTGTATTCAAGTATGTATTATGTGAATAAGGTGTATATACTGTAGAACCAGTGGGTTGTACAGTATTTTAGGCCATTTTTGACCATCCCTCAAAGTCCCATCGTTTGCCCCTGTTAAGGCCTTTGTTTTAGTGGAAAACATCACCAACATTAAATCTCAGTTTAATGTATTATTGTAAGGGTACTAAGAGGGAAAAGGGATTGAGAGACATTTCGTTCTGCACCATTTTCATACTTGTAAGCATGTGCGACAAAACTGTCCCATGACTAACGTTTTATTTGTTCCATGACTAACAATAAATTGTTTTAAATTGTAGAAAATGGGGATGACTTTTTTCAAAAAGGTTACCATAAAGCAATAGTCCAACTTGTCCTCCTTGACACCAGAAGCAAAAAACAGCAACATCCCCTTAATGGCAGAGAGTTTTGGGACTAAGTAGCTGTACCCAGAAACCTATGTCGCAAAGCTGTCCCATGACTAATGGTTTATTAATTAATAGATATTAATATTGGTGAAGACTTTGATTCCTACTTTTTTATTATTTTGTAGAGGTAGTCACACTCTATAACTTGATTACATTACAAGTTTTTCACTCTTTCAACTATTCCTTTTATGGGCCAAAATGTTCTCTAAAATGCCCCATGACTAACAATGAAACGCCACGGAATGTCCCAGCACTACTGTAGTTGTTGTAAGAAAATCAAATGCTGTTGATATTGTTTTTGGATTTATTATATTTTTAGACCTTTATTGTCTTTCGATTATTTTTTAGGCCTACGACAGCAGCAACAAAATGGTATGAGTTGTGGAAACAAACCATTGTAAGTTGTAAAGTTCTCTCACCATTGGTCTCTCTGTAATTCACTGCAGGGGTGGCGCTAGGATTTGCCCAGCGCGGGGCCAGCCAACCGAAGCGACGACAGGCCCCGATACTCTTGAGGGGTTGGTGATGGGGGATTTGAAGAACACCTGTGTGCTATACCATGCCATATTGCAGGGCATTTATTGCACAAAATTTGTATATATACTAGAGAAACATATAGTTAGGCACTCATTTAATGTTTTTCCCAGAATCTAACCTTTGAAATTGGAAAAGGCGTAAAGCGCGCGAATTTTTTTTGGTAATCCTACACTAAAACATGATGTACTTATGTGAAGCTTGTATAGGTCAATTGTCGGGACAGTTGGGCCTTATCTTGCATAAATTATACGGTACTTCCCTCCTCGAATCACTAGCCGTACCGCACGACAGGTACATGAGAACATTATCTGGGTTTAGCGAAATGAGATGAAATTCCCGACATTTACATAAATCCATGTATTCCACTTTTCAAGTTACTTCAAAAGGTGGAAAGGGTTTGTACTATATGTAGCTTTAAGAAACGGAACTGAAAAGGGGTGTGCAGGGCGTACTAAAAATTTTGGGTTTTATTACAGAAATAACCCTTTTTAAAGCCAAATTACGTAAGCAAACCATGGGTAGCGACAGAATTTTTCCGACCGGGGCCGGGCCATGCTAGTGACCTGAAGTTCCGACAGTCCCTATATTGAGGGGTGGTATGAAGGGGATATGAAGGAGCATAACCATCCCATGCCATTGTAGCATATTTTGCATAACGTCTCCTAATACTTCTCCTAATACTTCAACAGCCGAGTTCGCACTGATAGTGTTAATTTGAGTCTGAATCGTGACAACACAAAGCGTGTGAAAATTTTTGGTAAAAAGAAAAAAAATGTAGGGGTTGTAGACCGTATCGCTGATAACATACATTGTATCGAAAACTGGACTACCCGATGAAATAGCCAAACTTTGCTCTGTTAGTCGCTCAGCAACTGACCGTACCGTATGACACACACCCCAGCTGAAAATTCCATTCTACGGGTAGGCTTGATTGGTGTGTCGGATGTTGTTATGTTTGAACTGCTTGTAACTGGTTTTAACAGGTTTTGTCAGGACCTGTTAAAACCCGACACCAAAATACCTGTTTCTTGACTGGAATGTTTAACTGGTTTTAACAGGTTGTCATGCAGGTACCTGTTAAGACCCGACACCAAATACCTGTTTCTTGACTGGAATTTTATCCTGGGTTTAACTGGTTTCGTCAGGTACTTGTTAAAATTAACCCGACAACAAATATGACTACCTCTTCTCGACTGGAATTTCCTCCTGGGACAAAAGAAGAGCAAACTAGGCTTTGCGATCTTGAGATGAAATTTACGATCTCCACATAAACTGTGTAGGCTACTCTTCCTACATGTTACTTGTGGGCAGGACTTGTGCTATCTAGCTATGTGGAACGGAAATTACAATAAATTGAAGAAACTGGAGTTATTCTACAACGCGCTTAGCGATCGCGGGTCGAAAATTTTGGGTTTTCATTAGAGAAATTGTCCTCTTCAGAGCAAAAATGGGGAAACCGTCTAGTCGAGTGAATTGTTTTGTCCCACATCGCCAGTTGGGGGCAACTGGGGGAGCGACAAGCTATGCCACTGACCTCAGATGACCTTTGAATTCCACCAAAAACTATAGGGTTCTTTCTTGCAGTATAGTACAACTGCCAGGCGCGTATCCACGGGGGTGTTTAGGGGGTTGAAACCCCCCATGACCTAAGCTTGAAAAAAAAACGGCAAAAAAAAAAAACACATGGTCACTATAACTTTTATTACGTTTGAGGCACAATATTGCACCATTTTGCGTCTAGAGACCTGTAAGAGCCGTTTTTTTCTCCGAAGAAGAGGGAACACCCCTCCCGATGTCGCACTCCACCAAAACCCCTCCCATGACACAATCCTGGCTACGCGCCTGACAACTACATACCCATGTAGGAAAACTCAGTATAGCCTATAGCTACGCTATACATAGTTTCCCTTCTTGAGAGAAGTATTTTTCAACATTTAATTAATAAGGAGGTAACATTTTGATAACGACTCTGTTTCTATAACGACAAAAGAAAACATCCAAACTAAATCCATTCTTAATCTTATGTAATGAACAAGCCTCTTGGGTGCAAACCGGCATCAGCTGGGACAAGATCCCGGACTACAATATAGGCCTACAGTACCCCAAACTGCACAAAGGGCATGGGGACTGGTAACGTTCAGGCAACAGGCTACAGCAATCATAAGAATGCTAATACACTGCTTCAAAGCTGCGATCGATAGCAAACTTATGACTAATAGACTCATTGATTGACGATTTCTTTTCAATGTGTTGCACATTTGATTGCAATCTGTTACAGTAGTTAAACGAAAGCCTGATGTGCCCCCTTCCAGTTTGAATCTTTAATCGTGACACAATTACACGAGCTAAGGCCACTTGTTGACAGCCATGTTGAACAGCACAGCGAAACTTTCTCAACTTCTTCGTTGATGAAAGTCAACAACTTTCAAACAAGCATATAAAATTTTATGTTCAAAAGTTGCCTATTTTGGCTAGCTGAAGAGCTGGAAACTGTGGTTGACACAAAATGATACCGTGTGCATGTATACCATACCTTTAGTCACCTTCCAATCACGAAAGTCAGCAAAAACAACTTAAAATGTATCCAATGTGAAGTAGCCTAAAACATGTTCACGTTGACCGGATTACAACAACACGCACGTCCACGTACGCACTTGTACGAGATGCTGCCGTTGTTGCCTATGCTTAGGCATGCAACGTAATGTAATTCTAACCTGTACATTACAGAGACGAGAGTATTCAACCACGAAACTTAATTTAGCGGTTTGTATTGTAGTGATTTCTGTGACAATAGGATTTGAGTGATATATACTGTAGCCTACCTCTGTTCAATGCTGAGAGGATTGTTTGCTAGTTCCAAAACGAAAGGGACTTCGAGTGCTTGCCCTTTACACACGGTGTACAGTGTTGGGTGAATAGCTGTAATTTGCAAACAGGATATAAACGCACATCGGTTTTCTCTGAACTTGATTTGCTTGAGGGAGTTTGTAAGGGTACAGCTAATTATGGTAGTGGGTTGAACTTGATATGTGCCCTTCATAGAGCCGTATACGTGAACTCACATCCCGGTTGCCCACTTTCGGGTGGACCAGTTAACTAGCCGACTTTGCTTTTCGGTTGCCAAGCCGACGAAGTCGGTTGCGAGTCGGACTTAAGTACCTTCGGGTGGGCCAGTTAACTAGCCGACTTTGCTTGCTGCATGTCGGTGTTTGACATAAGTCCCAAAATGCTCACAGACTGCACATTGATAGGTGAACTTCCGAGTTGTGTAACTTTAAAGGGATTGTGTAATACACCGACATTTATAACTTAAAGGGAGATGGTAGTCGCCCCAAGTTTATTTTCAAAAATTTGCTAAATCTTACAAATTTCCTCTTATTTCGCTCACAAGTATCTTGAATTATGTTTCTGCATACAAACAATGAATGTTGAAACCAAGGAATTTTCTGAATGAATTAACAAATGAGTAATAAACACATTGTCACATATGACTGATTAGGGATCCAACTAGTATGCCAGGTACACTCAGTCAATTTGGGGGACTGCATTTTCCTTGAACCCTTCTTTTACTGTTCACAATAATGGTTAATGCACTTATTGAACAAAGCTGTTCAAACATTTGTGCCACTCGATTTGGTCGGTGAACTTTCTTGTATTAGTAGTTCAGACTCCAGAGCATAGGCATTGGGCATGTAATGAGCTTAATTAGGTAACTGAACAAGAGACGGAATATATCTTTCTTGGGAAGTGCAGTACACTGTACTCAACTATTGGAGTAAACAGCCCATCAGTTTTCCTGTATTATCATAGGCGCGGGTCAAGGATCTTTTCTTTGGGGGGGGGGGGGGGTCTAGCATAGAAAGGCCAGCACAGTTCCCATAAGCGTACGGGACTCTACAAATTTGGGGCAGAAAATTTTTGCCCGAATCTCAAAAGTTGCCCCAAGTTACGGGCGTGGATCCATCTCCAAAGACGGAGGGGATTTTCACCATGTGAGAATCGCCGTCCTGGGGAGGAGTCTAAGGTTTTGCTCACGCTAGGTGGGCTGGATGCAAAATGGTGCTACATTTATTGCTAAATTTGAGTTGGATATATTTCCAAGAATTTTTACTTTTTTAGGAAATCTTTTCATCTTGCTTGTTTAAGTGATTTTTTACTCAGTTCTTGGGGTAAATCAGAACCACACTGCACGAAGAGAGAGAGCATGGTGGCCTAATGGTTAAGGTATTGGACTTGTGATCTAAGGATTGCCGGTTCATATCCCGCCTGGGTCATTGTGTTGTGTCCTTGGGCAAGATGCTTTATCTCAATTGCTTCTCTCCACCCAGGGGTTAAATGGGTACCTGTGAGGTGAATTGTCATTGGGAAGCGCTGTTAGAGCTGCTCCGCACTGGAGGGATTGTCTCTGGGATGATTTACCGAGGACCAGGGGTAATGGAATGTAAAACGCTTTGAGACTGACTTCGTCGGTATAAAGCGCTACATGAAAAAAAAAAAAAAAAAAAGGAGTAAGGTGCACAGTAAATTGTTAGACTACATACACCATTAGCAAGTTTACTCATATCTTATGAAATGTGGATATGGAAGTGATTAGGACTGTGCATGTCAGAGCCTTTTCGAAAGTCTGATAGAGGTGCAACTGGCAAATAACTGCATGCGCGCGAAGCGCGAAAATCTTTGCACTTTTTCCAGGAATTCGATCAAAAATTCGGCAACTCAGTAGAAATTTGGGCTATCTTTTCACTTTTTCTTCATCTCTACCGAAATTTCACCTATTTTGTGCCCGAATTTTGGTCATTTTTTGACCGAATTTCTACCTCAGAAAATTTTTGGGGGGCGGCAGTCTGCCCCCTGCCCCCGCCTCGTACGCCTATGACAGTTCCCATTTTTTTAGTTCACATATGCCCATACGAAACAGATCATATTGAAAAAGAAGGAATGTACCCACAAACATTTAAAACAAGAGTAGGCTATATGGCAAGCGGACCCGGCTGAAAATTACAGTCAGGGCATAGTCGTAGGAAGCTGTTTGAGACGGGGAGGCTGAACCTTGTTTCGGATCCCCGTCCTGGGGGGTCAAAGGGGAGGGTCCCCTCCCCTTTGGAATATTTTTGGATTTTTGAGGGACCTTCAGTAAGATGCAATTTGGTGCATCATTTTTGGACAAACTTTAAGGTAAATTACTGCAAATTTTTGACATCTCTTGGAAAATTTTTGGATTTTTGAGGGACCTTAGATGCAATTTGGTCATTTTTGGACAAATTTTAAGGTAAATTACTGCAAATATTTGACATTTTCAACAGAAAAGACAGATAAGGAGTTTTTTCCTTGGAAAGTGGGGGGGGGCTGAAGCATACTTCCGCCCCCTACAAATTTCGCTTGGGGGCTGGAGCCCCCCAGCCCCCTCTTCCTACGCCCTTGCAGTTGGGTGCTGAGTTGATCTGGACTGAACTGGTTGAAGAGTCCAGTCACACTGGAATAATTTAACTGGACTATTTCAACTTGACGATTCTGGAAATTTAGCATGTCCAGTAAAGTCAACTTGTATATCCGACACTTGCCTCGTACATCGTGACATTTTCTTGCCTCGTGATCGTGATTTACTCACCCTTGGAACCAACGGAAGAAAGGATTTGCAGAATTTTGATTGTGCTACTTTTCGCGCGCGATCATGTCCGGAGTATGGAGCATGGGAAGGAATATCAGGTCACGGTCTTAAGTCAGCGACTGTAAGTCTACAGGCTATTATTAAAGTTGAATGGGAAATTTTCCGAAGTTTCATGAAAGTTACGATCGACAAATTCCCAGCACACATTTGTTTTAAAAGGGTAGAAGACATTGTGGCGAAAAAAGTGTGAAATGCATGGCAGAATAAAATTTTGAAACGGAAATCAACTAAACACGATCAGTTATAGACCGTTTTTTTTCAACAACCGGTTTTTCGGTTGTGCGAATATTTCGAAACCGAATCAAGCAGAAACCGGTTTTTAACCGGTTTCAAATCGCAATCGGTTTTGTGAATAACCTTATCCGGCACAAAGTCTCTCCTGAATTAACTTGAACACAGAAAGTTTGTTAAACCTTTGTGGCCTGTGGAAGGGTAATTCAGATGTATTGGTGTACTTCAAGTGCATTTGAAGTAAGCCAGTTGAAGCATCCAGGGTACCATATGACATGAAATTCATATGTTATGTAGTAGGCCTATAATAATGTGTCAATGCATATGTATATGCTCACGTAGAGACATGGCCGTACGGGGCTGTTTTTTCTCAGGGAGGGCGATGATTTTTGCCCAACTCCAGAGTCTGGAGTATAGAATTTAACTGTACAGAGACAAAATATCTGCCCGATTTAGTCTGAGGTTTCTGACGGTATCTCACGGTAATCCAAGATTGTCAATGATAAATCAGGTTTATCAACTGATAATCTTAAATTACCGTATCATATAAAAATCCAGGTTTATCGCCAACAATCTTGGGTTATATCCCGGAATATATATAATGTTATTTTGATAAACTTGGATTCTCGATCCAAACTCCAGCCTGAGGACTATCGAACGATAATCTTGGATTATTTCTCTTATGAACATTCAAGCTGTCAAACCTGGCTTATCTTGCATATTTATCCCGATAATTCAAGAATTTCGATAGATAATGTAGGATAATCGACCGATAATCTTGGATTTTCGACCGATCATCCTGTTTTATCGGTCAATAATCCAAGATTATGAAAACGTTTTTCGATAACCCAAGGTTATCGGTGGGAAATCCAAGATAATCGAATGAGTATGGCAAGCCGAATGTTCAATTAATAGATAATCTGAGATTTTCGATCTATAATCTTGGATGATCGGTCGATAGTCAAAGATTATCGACCGTTATTCCTAGATTATCAGTCGATAATCTAAGATTATCAATGATTGACCTAGTTTATCACGAGATAATTCAAAACCATCCAAAAAAAAAAACAGACTTTCGACCGAGATTATCAATTTATTTGGTATATCACTCGAAAATCTGGGATTATCGACTGATAAACCAGGTTTATCGAAAGTCTTGGATTTCCACTTGATAAACTTGAATTCTCGGCCGATAAACAAGGTTAATCAAAACCCAATTCGATAATCTTGGTTTCTCGACAGATAATCTTGGATTATCGAAAAATATTTTGATAATCTTAGATCATCGACCGATGAACCAGGATTATCGGTCGAAATCCGAGATTATCGGTCGAGAATCCAAGATTATGGAATCCAAGATTATTAAAAACAAACCCAAAACACGCTTGTTTTCGATTTGTTGCACAGTGTAGACAGAGTATGCGAGAATTTTAAAACATTTTGAAAACGTTTTGAAAATGTTTTCAAAGAAATGTCATGTCAATTCTTTGAAAAACGTTTTCAAAATGTTTTCAAATTGGGAACTATCCTGTCTACCCCTGTCTGATCCAATGGCCCCTGCGAACGTCACTGCATAGGCGTACAGGACTCTTCCAATTTGACGGGCTGAACATTTTTTGCCCGAATCTCAAAAAGTTGCCCGAAATTCGTTGTAGTCCAGGTGCACAAAATAAACCAACACCCCACTACATTCGCACGAAGAGCGCAAAAATGTTTGCACATTTTTCGGGCATCCGAACAAAAGACTAAAGTTTGGGAACTCAGTAAAAAATTCGGGCAATCTTTTCACTTTTACTTCATCTCTGCCGGAATTTCAATTTTAGTAAGGTATCAAATGTTGTTCATGTCTGGTCTACTGTTACAAAGGCATACTGCTCTGGATTTGAGACCGACTTTTTAGCACTCAAAGACCGACTTTTGATTTTCATGGGGGTGTCATTGTACACTCCCACACCGCCGTATTTACGCCCCTGATCATAATGTGACCCGGCATTTGAACTTTAAGCCTTCACCTAGCTTTGGTTAGAATAGTTTACTGGAAAATTTTGTGCTAATAATGTTCATAGCTAGGTGATGCAAAACGTGAGAATTGCACGCGAGGAGCGCCGAAATTTTGCAGGAAAATTATTTGCCATGGTAAAACCTGCTGGCAGACTCATCTGGCAGTGATGAGAGTATACCCGACGAGGGGACCAAGCTACAATAAGGAGTCCAGCTTCCTGAAGCCCTGCCAGAAGCCACGGGTTGTCAACAGGATGCCAAACGGAAAAGCTTGGGCGCGAAGCGAGCCGAAAAATTTGGGATTCTAGGAGAAAAATTGAAAATATTTGGGCCTTGCTATGAAAATTTGGAAAATTTGAGTTTCTATGGAATAGTCTGCCCCTCCTCATCTCAGAAAGTTCCAATTCTTCCAACTAAGTTACTCCTAGGCAATCCCAAATCTAGCTGGAACTCGTCCTTGTGAAGAAACAAACCTAGTACATATGGTCATATCCTGGTGGGCATACAAAGCCGTAATATCACATGTTATCAGAACATTCTCTGTGCTACGGGCCTGATCATAGGTCCTCTGTTGGAGTCCAAGGGCCAAGTCCCTGGAAGACAAACGATTTAGTCCATTCTAGAGGACACAAATCACATATTTCTGACCTTACGTTCTCCTTAGCTGTCATTAGAAGCATGTTCTGGTGACCAAATTTGATGTTTAAAAAAAAAAAGGAGAATTTTTTTTTTGTGAGGAGTAAAAGCCCCATCTCAATAGCATCTTTCATTACGAAGATACACATTTTTGAAGAAATGCTACATTTTCAGCTTCCACAGTGCATGATGGGAAATCTGTGATGTCATCTTGGCAAATTGATTATACATAGCTTTTGTATTACTTTATAATGTTGATATCCTATATTGAATATTTCATAATTTTATTTGCTGTACCATAAGTATAGAACAGCTTTACACTATATCTACTCAGTTAAACATCTAAACATTCCAAATATCAAGGACAAACAAGGTGTCCAATTATAAAGAACCAAAAAAAGGAATCTGAGGACTTTTGCCCACTTGGGATTACGTTCTGTGACCTTGAGGGAACTTGGAGGTATTTCTTATTAAAGCTGACCAATCTTTAGGAAGGGATATCTTGAGTTAGGAATGGAGTTTTGGTATGGGGTTTGGACGACATGTTATGAAAATTTTCTTTCTTATAAGACCCCTACAAAATGCCACCAGACAATGCCTTTTAATAGACTAATATCACAATTATTCATATCGAAAATGTGTGTGACAAAATTTATATTTTCTGCTTACTTCTAAATATTGGGGGACATTCGATATTATGTACCCTACTAAAATTATTGAGGTGAACATGTCCCCTGCCCCCCCTCTCGTGACCGCCGTTCAAGGTTTTCTTTGCACAAAACTATTTCTACCTCAACAAGAATATCAACAAAATTTAAATGAGAAGGGGAGAGGTTCCTAGCACTTCACCCTTACATCTCTTCAATGGGACGACTTCTTTGCTTTCTATTTGAACGGAGGTTATAACCTCCTCGATTTCCTTGAGTGGTGGAATGCTCTCCATTATGAAAATCCAATTGATCCATTTCTTCTTCTTCTTCCTCTTTATCATCAAAATTGAACACTTTGAAAAATGAAGAATTCCTAGTGATAATTCGTTCATTACGCTTGGCGGTTATCATTGAACCTTTCAAGTTGATGGAAATAACTTTGAAGGGTTTGGGGTCATACGGGGGAGATAACTTATTCATTCTGTTCTGCCGCACTAGAACAGTGTTACCTACACTAATAGAGGATTGCTTAAAGCAATGCTTCTTTTCAGCGTTGCTTCATTTTCTTCTTGGAATGTATGTCCGTGGCACGAACAATATCGTTGGTCGGTTCGGGCTGAACTTGGGGAAGTTTTACTCTGAGGGGTCTTCCAAATAAGCTGGTGACACGTGTGGAAGAATGGAGCGTTGCACGGTACTTCCGAAGGAAAACTTACAACTCTTGTTTCCGTGAGCTTTTTTATTTTTTCGATAGCTGCTACGCGTATTGTCTTTTCAATTGTGCGCATGAATCTTTCTACGGTAGCATTTGATTATGGCCACAGAGGTATTATTTTCCGGTGATGGAAGCCAAGATACCTCAGCAAATTGGTGGAAATCATGTCCTTGAATAGGTGGTCCGTTGTCTGTTTTGACCAATTGCGGGATTCCAAAAGATGAAAAAATATTATCCAAGATAGGAAACATTGCCGGGGCAGATGTTGACTTTGTAATTTCAACGATAGGGTATCGCGAGCAGGTAGTCACCGCTGGGAAAGGGACAACAAAAATCAACACTGACTTCAGTCCATGGAGCTACGTATAGCTCCGACATTTGCATCTTATTCCCCCTTTGTTTCTGGAGTGCTCGCACTGCGTGGTGGGCAGGGAGCAACTAGCTGTTTGGTTTTACTGTCTATACCTGGGAACTAAACTTTCTCGCGTAGTAGCTGTTTTGTTTTGACGAGACCTTGATGGTCTTCATGAGCGAGATTCAATACTCTTCAGGGGCGGATCTAGGGGGCCCGGGCCCCCCTCTTTGAAAATCCTGATATTTTATTTTACTGCTTTTGAGGGAAAATGCAATTGAACGCATTAAAACATCATGATGGTATTCAAACTGTGACTCAATGTGATTCAACCAGA
>WURT03117851.1:0-11857 GCA_009936505.3 Holothuria glaberrima
TTTGCGACTAGTAAAGGGAACTTTGAGAAGTAAGCCCTCCGAGGATCTAGTAGAATAATGGGAGGATTTTAATTCAATCAACACAGATAAATAAGCTGGAGCTAGAAAAAAAAGAAAAAGTCATGATGTAAAACCTCATTAAACTTACAGAATAGCACAAATTAAAACCACATAATATGATTTTTGTGCATATGAACATTCTGGGAGTAGTAATTTCAAGAATAATAGACTTCTTACCCAACTCCCAGCTGGAGGTCCTGATTCTGAAGTAAAACCAGGTCACTCGCCCAAGCCTAGTTACACCAGTGATAGTCAAGTCAGTATATAGCAATGGATAGTAGCCTCCTATTTTCATTTTATCACAAATAGAAATTAATGGAAAGAAGGTAAGTTGGAAAGTTTAGCTGGATAGAGGACAGCAAGGGTCTTCTGGCCTTTTTGAGTTCATTTCAACCTACAGTACAAAATATTTATATATTATCCTAGCTCTCAGTATCAGGGATAGTCTTAACAATGTAAATATATATATAATTTGAAAAGGGAGAGGCTCAATGAGAGAACTGGTAGCAATCCTTGAGAGAATTGGCAACAAATGTTTCCTGTAGCATCTCAAGCAATATGCAAGCTTTTTAATTCAAGAACAAGTGTCTTTGCCATTTGCTTTTTTTGTGGTTACACACATGAAATTGCCAAACCTATTGTAGAGGGGATTAATTGAAGTACTTAAAGCTAGAATTTTAGAAGATCTACTGTAAAGGAGGAGTTTCATTCAAGCTACCCAATGGAGTGGGCTCTGGTTGCCTAGCTCCTCTTTAAGGCTTCCCAAACAAACATCTGCTCAAGTGAAGAAGACTGCACCCAAATGCTTCATTACCATAATATGACTTATTCATGTGCTTCCTGATTACTTATGCTGTTGTTTATATTGAGGGAAAGTGATTCACTTATCAGCAATGAACTGTGGGAGGCATAAAACTGAAAACCTAGACTGAAACCTGAGAAATGCGATTATTACTGTGTTGCATAACCACTTGTACAGTGAGCATCACCAGGGAGTACAACACAAACACTGTGGGTGGCATTGGCTACTGCATGTATGACACAGGACTAGGGCTGTGACGGTTAACCGACCAATCATTCGGTTAGCCGACCGCCAAATGTGGTTTCCTTTAACCGTTTTTGTATCCTAATAAACCTTCCCGCCTTAAATTTTTGAGCTAGCGCTATAATAAACCCTGTAAGGCAGTTGAGGTAACCACATATTCTACCCAAAGTGAACTCGTGTCAAGTAGGGTTGATACCATTTCCTCTTATTGATGAACCATGTTTTTTTTTCCCTTGTCTGAACAATCTATTTTTGACCTTGGAATATGGAAACAGTGTCAGCTTTACCTGTTCAAGGTAATTGGAGCTTGCAAAATCCAATACCCCAATTCATTATGAAAGCCTCAAATAATGAAGGATAAAACTGAATAAAAAAGATTAAAAGCATAACATAAGACAATTCACCTTTTTGAGGAGATTTAACCCCATCTCATTGCTTCAAAATGTCTCCTTTTAAAATAAAATACTTTGTGGATTAAAACCTCCCTTCAGTAGTAGGTATAGAGTACTGTAAATTTTTGGTATGTTGAAATCTTTTGTGCAACTAGTATGTACCATGCATTAATATGCCAAAAATGAAGAAAATAAAAATTCATTATGGTACTATACAACTGAGTAATTTCTCATGGATTATAAAGACACAGATTTGTATTACACCCTTTGTTTGTTTTCTCTATCTTGCAGACTGTCAGGTTGATATGTATGGGTCATCTGTCAGTGGCTTTGGATTCAAAACATCTGGCATCAATCTCAACATCAAAACAACAGGAAAAATGACTGCTGCTGAGTTGCTCCTGGAAGCTTTGGAAGTCCTCACTAAAGAGAGTAAGATGTGTTAAAGGGGCTTTTGCCTTGCCCCAAATATATTTAGGCATATCCCCACATCTTTGTTAACAATTGGTGACTACACTTTGACATTAATTCAAACAATAGTGTCACTCTCACTGGACAGTGATGACTAGTGCAGTAAATGGTGAGCCCAAACAGCTCACGCACATTAGTGTGTGGATGTGGCCTTGAGCAGTTTAAGGCTACTGTCGGCTTGACTAGGATGTGCACTAGACAGATGTTTAATTGGAGGAAGGGCTATAAGTAATTTTTCTCTCTGGGGTGATATTTGTTGCCATTTACAACATTAAGTGCACAAGAAGCAACTAGGGATAGTGTGAAAGAGAAAAACAGTCACCCTAATTTGAATATGTATACCCTGGTATCCTATTTCATGAATGGCTCTTTGTAATCATGTGAGAATATCCTTGTAACTTAATTGTAACATTTATGCAGAACAACATATGCTAATTTTAATATAACCATGCAATACAAATGTGTAAAGGTACTAAGTAGCAAAGTAAAAGAAAATTCATAAAGCTTAAGCTGATGTTTTAAAGTTGGGATGATGTCTTATTTCCTTCAAAGTGTAAAGGAAATGTAGGAAGTCAAATAAACACATTCAAGAAATCTAGTTTACATGCATCCATCTTGAGAACTTTGTTGAAACTGTTATCCATTTATTTCAGTTGAAGTTTCCTGAAAGAGAGTATAATTATGGAGTAACTTGTGGTCACCAGAGGCTGAACTCTGAAAAACTTGCTAACATGATCACTGAGGAAGGGAATTTTGACAGTTTTCATTCTTGGTACATAGATGCCTCATATGGTTGGGAAGAACTCATTATTTTTAATGGAGGTCAACAGTCATATGAGGTCACTGGAGGTCAAACTTTGAAAAACCTTATCACCACAGTATCTCAAGATGTTGAGTTTGTAGATTTTCCTATATGGCTTGTTGATGTATTATAATTAGTATAAAAACTACTGTTTTTGGTGGAGGTTTTTTGGTTCTGAGGTCACTAGAGGTCAAATTTTGAAACCTTGGTAGCACCATACTGTAAGCATGGACACTTACCATACTGGAAACTGTTGCTAGAGGAGTTTGCAAGTGGGTGTAAAATTTAGCTTATAAGTTGTGGTGGAAATTGATCATCACAGGGGACATAAAAAGTGGCAGTTACTACTCTATTCTAAAATGCCAGCAGTGGTTTAATTATACTTTTTTCCTTGTCAGCTTCTACTTCAACACAAAGAGTTTTTTTTCTTTTTCTTGTAGAAAAACATTTTAAAAGTGTTGAAGCCAAGTTTGAAGAGAAATTTCCAGTTATTTTCTTTATTGACAAAGCAAGGTATAGTTGTGTGTTGTTACTTAACCTTCTTTAAAAGAGCTTGAATGTTGACTAGTATATGTAAGCTGGTGTAACGATGACTGAGAGTGGGATGGGAAGGGGGGGGGAATACATTGGGGATCATTCCTTTTTTCCTTTTTGTAGCCATGATGCTTCCATATTGAGGTTGTGTATTGCTTTGCTGCTAACATTATTATGTCATGCCTCCCCATCCCCCTCCCCTTTCTTTTTTTTAGTTGCTCATCATGAATATGTTTGTGTGATTTTAGTGGTTTTAGTTAACTAAATTCATCATTACGGTTTAGAAGATCTTTTTTACCAAGGAGTATTAAGATTTTAAACTGTACGATACGTAGATAATTTTTTGCTTTAATTGAGATGCTTATAGTCCATTTTATTATGTCGTCATTTTGTGATAAATATCAATAAATTTCACTTCACTTCATTACTATCTTCATTTCTACCCCAATACATGGATGTCTTATGTCACTGTATCACACATCTTTATTTTGGTTTGAAAACTATGACCACCAATCATCTATTACATCAAATTTGAATCTGCTTTTCACATGCTTGTTATTGTAAAAGGGTTACATTTCTATCAGACACTCACTCATGTCATGTGAAATACCTCCATACACTACTACAATGAAGGTTGGTTCAAAATAGGTCGGTAGCATAAAAATTCCAACTATTGTCTATCATCCATGCATCTTCTTTTTTTCCGTAGCAAACTCAGCTGTGAACTTGGAACCAGTACTGACTTTGCTGTGGCTACGTCACATATATTACTCTTGTACAGGAATAGTGACCCTAGGATCAGGACTCTGGGTATTGCATTTCGCTACTGGGCCCGTCTCCTTGAGATTGATAAACCTTGGGATGGTAGTGTTCCAGCCTATGTCTATGTTCTTATGGTTATATTCTTCCTACAAAGATGTCTACCTCCAGTTTTGCCAGTAATTCAACAGGTAAATCTTTCTCTTTAATCTTTGCAAGTTCAAGCCTTCTTATGTCTTAAGTTCAGGCCTCTTGCATTATAGTTTCCCATAAGCAAAAACTATGTAGTCATTTTCACAGACCAGGCAAAAACTGAAGGAGGGCTGTGAATTGAAAAATCTACAGTGGCTTTGATATGCTAACCAAAATTTCAACTGGAAATTGCTGTCAGCACTATTCTCTTGTAGTTCATGAAGCTGTAAACAGATTTTACATGTGTAAAGAGGTCTTACTGAAGTAAACCTTAGCAAAGTTAACAGATAAAGTGCACTATATTGCCTGTTATATTTAAGTAACACCATGGTCCTGCATGAACTTGCCTGTGGAGTGCACAGATGCCATTTCATGTTCGTATTTGATATGTTTGGGAGTACTTACACAATTATATACAGGAACGCGTACCCTGAAAAAAATGGGACAGTTCGTAGTACCCCAAAAGGAATGTGTACCCTGAAAGTTGTGTGAAGTTTGTTTTGTACCCCGAAACATCAAACACATGAGTACTCTGTCGTGTCCCTGTGAGTGTGCGTTTTGGATATTACAGATGAAGATACAGGCCACGAAACCTACTTGGGAAACATCAGATTCTTGCTTCAGTGTGGATTCATTGCAGAGCTAGAAAAGGCTGGTGATTACCTATGCAACATGTAGAAGGACTTTTCATGAAAAATGTAACATTTAGGACCAAAGATAGTAGAACTGTATTGGTGGGATGTCATAATCTGTTATTTACAGAAGTCTGTTGTCTACCACATGACTTCTTTCATATTCCTTAGTGTGTGAATTCATTTCAGGGTGAACAGTTGACAGAGAAGAACCAGCTAAGCACTGGGGAGCTTTGGGTAGAGTTGTTTCACTTTTACTTAGTTGAGATCAATATAGAAGAGGAGATCATTTCCATCAGAACAAGACAACCCTTATCAAGAAAAACATTCCATTTTCCAAACAGAAGAATCGTCGTAGATGGTGAGTGGCAGGGATAGTGTGAAGTGCAAGATAATTTTGAAACTGCTTTAGTATGCTGTGCAGGTTGCTGTTGTGGTCTTTTTGTCAGTTTCTTATTTTTAGAGCATGGCACTTTTCTCCAACAACATGTACAAATAAGTTTTGAGATACATTTGACAAACAGCACAGTGTTATGTGAATTTGTCTCTTTAGGATTTTTTTATTGTGTAAAGACAAATTGTTTAGTGTTTTGTGGTGTTTATCAGTAAATCATTAACAGCTGTTTAGGTAAATCCAGGCAGGTCCAGAATATAGGGGATCACTGCTGACTTATAACTAATTTCATCATTAGAATACACGAGAGAAAGTAATAACCACCAAAGGAAAATTAGAGAAAATGATTAATACCAAAAAGGAATAAGCAAAATTTGCCAGCTAGACTTCTGGTTCCTACACTTCCTTTCGTCCATGTGTTATTACCTGTTCAATTTCCTGTCAATATTCTTTGAATTCTTTGTTGATTCTATGAACTGTAATGATTTCGTTAGCATTTTGTGTTAGTTTTTTCAAATAGATTGAACGGATAAACTAGAAAGTATTTAAATACAGTTTGCTCATGTGTAGTCAAAGTAGGTTTTATTGCTGCAAGTCACAGCTCATGTGCAGAATGCGTGCTAATGGTATGTGTGCATGGTACCTAATACCTGATACTAACAAAATCATTCCAAATGTCCAACAAAGAGAAGCATAAAACAGTGACATCGAAGAATCTCTACCAGGTGTTAATTTCATTCAACTCAACTTGGAATTGTACCAAGAAGTTTTCAAGCATCAGATCATGAATATATTTGGATCTCAGATGAAAACATCAAACAGAATGAATTAAAATGAAATTAAAACAAAATGAAACTACTAGCTTGATGTATGTTAATTGTTTGTTTGTCTTTATGTGGCTTATCACAGTATTTTATTACATGAGATGTATTACATGTGATATCAGAGTTACAACAAAAGTATGATACTTTGGGTGAAAATCCCATACCCATGCATAATGTGATATCCATCATGCCACATTGACTTTATTCTTTACCTGGTCTGGTTGACTATTGTTCTATCTGCCATGATGTTGGAAATTGCTTGAAATATTCATGTCAAGGTTTGTTTATACATAATGATGTAAACATAGTTGTAAACTTTTACTTTCCTTGTCAAAAGGTCTTTCATTTTTGACCCAGTGATGCAAAAGTTTCCAAAGTTTGTATTATTTTGTGTTCCTTTTATTACTGTGAGAAGTAATGAACAGGTGTTAGTTTACCGTATGATTTATGATATAGATTCAGCCTGTGGTCCTTTCTATTCAACAGATCCATGTGCTCAGGATAAGAGGGCTTTGACCAAGTATGTATCTTCTGCCGAAATTTTCAGTTTTATCATGGATGGCTTTCATATAGCACTGGAATATTTCTCTTCATGTAATGGGTTAGGGAAGAAAGACTTGACAAGCATATTATTGGAACCTAAGCTGTTAGATGAATCGTCATCTTCTTCAGATGACAGGAAAAATTCTTGTGAGGACTCTTCTCCAATTGCTGAATCCACCCACATGGAGAGGACATCAAAGGAGACAAGCAAGGGCAGTATTTCAAAATGTGACAGTCATCTTAGCGATGATGTGAGGGAAACTGACACTGCCCTGAATGGCAGTCAGAAGGAAATTGAGACAGACACAAGCACTGCCCATATAAATGCAAATGCTGCCCTCAGTAGTGATCAGTTGGATAGTGGTCAGTTCAAGTTCAATTTTAATTTGGATAGTGAAAGTATTAAAAACCCTGCCCTCACAGATGACAGTTCTACTCTTGCTGGTGGTCCTTTGCATACTATGGGAGGGGAGGTGAGGTCAGATTCGAACATTACCAAAGAGAGTAAAGTCAATCTATCGAGTGATGGTAGTGGAGTCGATGAAGCTGATGGTATTTGTCTTTCAAAATTAAGTTTTGTATTTGACAAGGATAGACTCACTGGAGGACAACATGTTCCTAAAATATGCAGCAATTGCCAGCAAGAAGGACATTTGAGTAAGGTGAGAGTCATGTCCATTTGAATGTCTTGTCTAGTATTATCTGGTTCTATCCACTGACTTTAGTTTAACATGTCCATGTTGCCATTCAAGTGTGGGGGCCTATGGGTTAAGGTGTTGAACTTGTGATCTAAGGATTGCCTGTTTGACTCCCACCTGGGTTATTACATTGTGTCCTTGGGCTCTATCTCAAGTGCTCCTCCCCACCCAGGTGTTAAATGGTTACATGTGAGGTAAATTGTCATTGGGCATGCCATTAGAGCTGCTACTGCACTGGAGGGATTGTCTCTGGGATGATTACTGTTGAGGAGGGGTATTATTTTTAAAGCCCTTTAAGGCTCATCGTAAGTGGAAAGCGCTATCCAAAAACAAATTATTATTACTATTTATTTCACCAAATGTTTTATAAACTGTGCCAACAGGGCTAGAGTTCATACCACCTATGGATGGCCTAAGTCCATCACATGAGCCTGTTCACTTTCTTGCCCAGGCTCAGGATGTTAAAATCCAAATATGAGGGAAGGTGGATGGCTCTCTGTTGATTCTGTACAGTACATACATACAGGTGTACAACTTGTGAATTTAATATAGTAGTTGTAAGAGCACCATTATCTACCAATCTTTTGTTTTCCTTATTTTACCCTCAGGACTGTGAAGATGACAAGCTTCCTGATATGGTTGTGCTGCCCCCTATGGAGAGGTCATACCTAAGCAAAATTCAGCAGTTGTGTAACTTTGTCAGTGGTCAGTAATTTAATATTTTTCTCTTTTAGCTGTGGTTGTACAGTAACACATGCTGGCTTTATTTTTACTCCAGGTGCTTACCAACCAACCGACCGACTGCATGGTCAAGTGGTTAGAATTGCAGCCGGAAGGTGGGAGGTTCAAATCCTGGCTGGGTCATACCAAAGACAATGGAACCTACTGCCATTGTGCTTGGTGCTCAGCATAAGCAATGGAGTAGGGAAAACAAGCCAGTGAGCCACAACTGGAAAAAAGGCTGTGGCCGGCTTGACTTGTTTAGTTTGTTTATTTCTAGCCACTATATGTACAATATGTACAATATATGCAATGTAGATACAACATTTAACAAGTGTGACTATATTACTTGAAAAGGAGGAAAGAGAAGTCAAGACTTATGAACATTTTCCCCCTTAAGCTAATCTAACTACTGCACTATGACTACAAAATGAGTGACTACATTATGCTAGAAAACCTTAAATGTAAAAATGAGATATGAAAAATGTGATGGTTGCAAAGTCTACTAAGCAATTACAAACTTCTTAAAACTATATTTAAATGAACTTACACTTCTACTTTCTCTGATAGTTAGTGGAATGGAATTCCAAACATTTCCCCCACTATATGATATATAGAGCTGTTTCATAGTTGTTTTGACACAATTTTGTCAAAGATTCCCACTTTGCTTGGTATTATAGTTGTTTATTGAGGTAGAGAAATAATTTTGAATGTTTTCAGGCAATAAAGCATGATATGCCTTATACATGAAAATGCCTGTTTTATACTTTATTAACTGAAATAATGTCAAGGCCTTTAACTTTTGAAACAAAAAGTGTATATGAGTTAGTGGTTTTGCATGGCACACAGTTCTTATAATTCTCTTTTGTTTTAAAAGTATTGGCTTAAGATTACTTTTGTATGTATTCCCCCATACCTCCAGACAATAATTCAAGTATGGTAAGAATAATGAACGGTATAAGGTATATAATGCACTTGTACTTAAAAGGTTGCTGACCTTGTGAATAATAGCAATACTTTTTGAGAGTTTACTACATAAATAAGAGATATGCTCCTTCCAGGTGAGTTTCTTATCAGTAAAAACACCAAGAAAAAGTTTGTGCAGGTAACCTCATTGATATGTATGTCATTTATCTTAACTCTAAATTGGAGGTGCAGATTTTCTTGTTAATAATAAATATTGGTTTCATCTGCAAACATTACAAATTGAAGTATGTCTGAAACATTACATATATCGTTAACATACAATATAAATAGCTTTGGTCCAAGTATTGACCCTTGTGGTACACCACATGTAATTTCACTTAACACAGAATTTGTATTTTCATAATCTTTATATAACTTTCTATTTTGTAAGTAACTCTCTAACCACTCGAGGACAATTCCTCGAAAGCCATAATGCTGAAGTTTTTGAATAAGCAGTCAAAGATCAATTGTACTGAAGGCTTTCTTCAGGTCGATAAAAACTCCCAGTGTAGCCATTTTTTTATCAAGGGCAGTTGTTATGTCTTCTATTAAGTTCACTTATCCATGAGAGGTGGAACACCCACTTCGAAAACCATACTGACTGCTACAAAGTGTGTTATTTTTATTGATAAAATTTGTCAATCTTTTATCAAATAGCTTTTCCAGAATCTTAGAGAATTGTGATAAGAGAGATACTAGCCTATAATTTGTAAACGTACATTTGTCACCAGACCTATATGTAGGTACTACTCTTGCAATTTTCATACTATCTGGGAAACAGCCCTGTGTAAAAGAAGTAGTAAAAACAGGAACTATCTCATGCTAGTAGTAAGCCATAGCTTGTTGTTGCAGAGTGATCATCATTAAAAGCAGTTGCCTGCAAAAGTCTGGTTTTTCTTCACATTTTTCAGTATTTTTAAATTCAGTCTTTATTTCAGTCCTAAATACTTAACAACAGTCACAATATTGATGTATTTTTTCTGTTTCATACAGATCACTTTTCTTCTACAAAGTATGAACTGGAAGAGAGGAACTACATCATCAAAAACTTAGAGCTTTTCATCCAGAATTACAGTGGTGCAGACATCCAGCTAGCTTTGTTTGGTTCTTCTGTCAATGGCTTTGGTTTCCAAAACAGTGATTTAGATATATGCATGACATTCAATGGTGACCCTACAGGTCAGGTAAGCTTGATCTCAGAGGGAGTAAGAATACCAGGGCAGGAGTGCAGTGATCAAGAGGGGAACATAGCAAGCACAACCCTCTTTTTTCATCCATGAAATAAAAAGTTTTGTTGTGGTTGTGTTTCTGTATTATATGCACAGCAGGCAGTTTCTAATGAAATATGGTCAGGTTATAATGAAAGAAATATGTTATAATTAAAGAAATGAAGTGTGCCATGTTCATGGACAAGTAATGTTCAATTGTTTCAACTCGCCTTACATCATGGGTCTGACTTTACTAGTGGTTTTAAGGACATGTAGCAGAAAAGAGCTACTTTTCCTCAATAGTGAAGATAAAACTCACAAAACAAGTGACAAATTTGAAAAGTGTAAGAAATGCCATGAAACACCCAGTTGGTTGTGGAAGTGTGGGTTTGTGTCATGAATGTCGTATATTCACATATTTGTTTATAGTTAATGTATTCTGTATTATATTTTGTTGTATGATTTGCAGGGTATCGATGTCCCATATATAATACAGGGTTTAGCATCAGTCTTGAGGAAGCATCCGGAGCTGTGTAACGTTATCCCCATTACAACTGCTAAAGTTCCCATCGTCAAATTCATGCACAGACATTACCAATTGGAGGGTGACATTAGCCTGTATAATTTATTAGCTCAACACAATACCAGACTGCTTAAAACATATTCGGAGATTGACCGAAGGGTCTGCAGGGTTGGACATATGGTCAAGGCATTTGCAAAGGTTAGTTTTCAAAAATTAAGTAAAAGATGTCTCTTGGAACTATGTTCTTCTACCTCAAGTAGCATTTTTTGTCCAAAGATGATATCTCAAGTGAGGGATCTCTTACTTGGCTTGTAGATTGCCCATATTGATTAGATGATACCTATTGTATTTGTGGAGGTCAAAGCTCATTTGGGGTCACCAGAGGTCAAACGGTCAAAACTTTGTAAACACACATATCTCAAGAAGGGTAACTGTGAGAAACCTCATGCTTGTCATGTGGGTGGTTCATGCTTGTTACAATTTATCATATGGTAAGGAATCTCTAAGCCTTTTTGGCTTTCTGGTTTGTCCTTGAAGTGTGATTCATAAAAAATGTTTTTGGAAAGTTGAAATGTTTCTCCTGATGATAGAATGTGAGATCAATTAGCAAAAGATTTCAAAAAATTCTGTGGCAAAAACAGGCACTACTTCTATTTAGGATGTGCCAGAATAGAACTGGCTGTATTTTTTCCATTTAAGGCACACATATTTATTCATATTGTTGGTTTCTCATATTTGTAGGAATGTGACATAGCCGATGCATCTCGTGGCAGTCTCTCATCCTATGCTTACATCCTTTTAACTCTGTATTTCCTCCAACAAACCACACCACCTGTCATTCCAGTACTACAAGAGGTATGTTGCATCTAACTAGGTTCCCAGGTTTCACATTGGGAAATGGGGGAAAGTCTGGAAAAAAAATTCTTTTCTTGAATTGTTGGTGTTTGGTCTGGAAAACGTGTCATATGGTCTGGATAACTAAAAATCATTCTGTCAGACAGACATATGTCATGACATATGTCCACAATGGGTAAATGGGAAAGTCAGTCTTTATTTTTTCCAACATATGTCATGACATATGTCCACAATGGGTA
>WURT03117894.1:9477-30004 GCA_009936505.3 Holothuria glaberrima
AAGTAATAGAGAATAATTGTGGAATCCCGACATTTTTAGAAAAGTTTTAAAACTGCATTACATAAAAACTACGTAAACTGTGTAAACTAGATGAACTACGTACGCATGTTAAGCCTCTTGATCAGGTGATTAATATTTATCTACATAAAAACATTCTTGGCCTTTTGACTAAGTTCACGTGTAACATCTCTTCTTTTCAGCCAGTCCATCACGAGGCCACGCATGATTAACCCACGGTGTAGAGCAGTGGTCCTCAGAGGGGGCGGTATCGCGACTGTTGCTTTTTCGTAAGTAAGGGTGCAATTAGAACCAAGGGAGTCTCTCTCTCTCCCCCCCCCCTCTCTCTCTCTCTCTCTGTCTCTCTCTCTCTCTCCTCTTTAAGGTAACTGCAAGGTTGGTGAATTATCTCACCTGTTAGATGCTAGGAAATCGCATTTAATAGTTTTGCACTTTCAAATTTACCGTCTGCAGGGCTCCCCGAGGCGATCGGTGTCGAAATGAATAGTGCCGTAGACAAAACTTGACTAATTGTGTTAAAAGTCGTTAAGGAAGGGGTTGTCTCGGTCTCTGATATTCAGGTTTGGACAACAACATTGTTTCAGACACATGGCCTAAAAGTAGCAGACGTTTCGCAGCCGTTTCGCAGCCGTGTATGATAACAAAAGACGGGCTGAGTACTTGAGCTAAAGACCAGACAACATTTTGGAGGTGGCTGCCCATCTAAGGAGCGCAGCTCATGGGAGATTGCTCCTGTCTGGAAAGGAAGTTTTTGTGGGTCGGAGAAACTGAAATTAAAGGAGATGTTCAAAAGTTGCTTTGCTTTTTATAGCCTTTGGAATGAGGGAGTTTACCGTATTAAACCTTACCCTTTCCTTGAAGACTTATAAGTTACTAGGCAAAGGGTGTTTGTGGCAACAGCTGCCAAAGTAATCATGTGTATTACCTTGCAGGAAACGACTTGAAGGTTGTAACAATGTGTAACCAGAGATTATCCGAATCCCTTAAAATATCTGCAAAATTATTTATTTTATTTTGAAATAATAATGTTGTTATTTCATTCATTAGAAAAGCAGGAAATACAGGTATGATATTACGGATAATTAACCTCACCACAGGTTCGGGAAAAAGTGTCCCTTAGATTGTTTTTCAAGTTGTTTTCACAATTGATGATTCCCGGCTACTTAAATACTTTCCTAGTCCTGTTACTTTTCACAGTTTAATATTTATACAATGAAAACATATCGATACAAAGTTTTACAAACGGATTGTGTAAGGTTCAGTTCATTTAGCAAACAACGACTAGAAAATGAATCGGTGTCCTTACGGCAGCAGTGGGGGCATTTAAGAAAAGTATTCATACTAAATTTAAACGGGCTAAAAAACATACCAAGAATGTTCATGTAGCTGAACTTTCAAATAAGTGTTCAATAAAATGTAGTTAGAAAGTCGAGTAGGTCTTACATTCCCTTTTGAGATCAGTGACGGATCCAGGGGGCGCAACAGGCGCGCACCTCTTGATCACTTGGTTCTTGATCTTTCGTATTGACATGAACCATCGCTGCACATTTTTTGTTATTCTCATACACAAGTAAAAGAAAATATAATGCATAAATATGCTTTACAATATGTAAAATATAGCACCATTTTGCATGTCAGCCCTCTTCCAAAACAAGTGTTTCCTTCGTCAGTGGCGGTGAGGCGGGGGGCTATGGAGTCCATATATCGAAATTGTCATGCCACTTCAGTTTCAAATGTAATACATGCCTTGCTGTTCATACAACTACATACTGGCATAATCGACAGTTGTAGGTAATTGAAGAATAATAGAAAACGTTCGCTATGCAAAAGGAAGTAGGTATTAAAATGTCTTCCAAACTGCTATTTTTGACGTGCCAATTTGGGCAAACTGAAATAATTCCCTGCGTAAGACACCTCAAGTAGCATACGTTTCCAAAGTCCTACCGTCATCCTTGGTCCCACCCGAAAGACGAGCCAACCGGCTATATTGACCTAATTAACGTCATCTATGCAGGAATGCTTGCGTGGAATGCCGAGGAAAAGTATATTTGAAAATGAGGACACTAAAAAGTCCAACATTTCATGCTCTGTTTCTCTCTCGTGTCCGGTTACTGGAATTTCACGGGCAGATTCGTTTGACGAGAGCATGTGGTAGGAAAAGCAAAAGGAGTACGATCTTTTCCGCAAGGGGCCCTTTGGAAGACTGAGCATATCTTTCAGTTTGGGAGACCGGGAAAAGACATTTTAGACACCTTCGCGGTACAGTATTCTTGTAATCTTCCCTGACACTTTTGAAATGTAGTGTGGGTAGGACTTTAGTATATTCATCTCTTATCTTTTACGTATGAGTTTCTTTTTGTTTGTTTGTTTTTTTCTTTATTTCTTTCTTTTTTTCAATATTCTATGCACAGAATGAATAGAGTTGCTATTTGTCTTAATAGTTTTGATAATTTCATTCAGTTAACCAAGTAAATCTGTCCTAATCACACAGTGGTATGACTCTATGAACCATTTTACTAACACTAACGTATATATATTGTAATTATAGGGACAATGATGGTGCTATCAATGTGTAGGCTTTCTGTAGGTTGAAGCTGTTAGTGGCTATCCATCTTTTGTACATTAACACCCTGAATGGAATCCCAGCGGTATCTTCGTATTTTAAAGTGAACTTGGTAGCAGGGTTTTGATTGTTCAATCGATTTAGGAAATTATTTAATTCATCCCGATCATACTGCTATGCGACAAAATATGGTTAACGTACGCACTCAAGCATACAACTACATCATTTTCCATTGCTCCTCATTACTATCATGGTAATTTCAGAGCCACTCTTGAGGAAATCGTGACTATTTTAAACTATGCAACGGTGCTTTACACATCTTAAGTTGAAAGTGAATAATGGGATTTTCTTGTATTCATGCCATAGCGGGAAATTCCAGAAACCCAAATTATTTCAAGTGAACAGAATGAAACAGTTATTATTTTTTCATCTTAGCTTCTTCTTTCTTTGGATATTGAAATCGATATTATGGAAAACTTTTTCAATTTTAATGTTACAAATTTTTCATCAATTACGTAATTGCTAATATCTATTAACTTTTTCTCAGGTTGGAGAGAGATGGAAGGACAAAAAAGCCGTTTCCATTTGCCAGACCTAAGTACATATTACAAAAAACCTTGTCTACAGTTTGTTAGCCTTTACTATTTGCTTTGGTCCAGTTATGATAATTGAGGCATTACAAGTTAACAACGCAAAAGCTTTTGTATACTCCCTGAACGCAATTATGGTTAATAGTTGTGTAAACCCTGCCCTTTACGGAGTTAAACATCCCCACTTTCGGCAAGTATTTTACTGCATTTATTCTCGTCGTTGGAGTGAAATTCCAGAACCAGCCTATCGATGAATGAAGTCTTAATTAACGGGCTCCATATTCTGGGATCAAGAAGGAAGGATTAAGATGCTCCATTCACAGGAGTGTAAGTGGGGCTTTATGTTTTGTGTAAAAAAGCCATTCCTTAAAACTGCGACGTTGCAAACTCGGTCATAGTATTAACGCGTAAAGTATCAGGCGATTAAATCAACCTTCATTGCAAACTGTCTTCGATTGCTAAATAAAACGAAGTTAAGATTAGGTATTAAAAATGATTCCGATTTCTTTGCTATGAAGTATTGCTTGCCCATTTTCGGGAACTTTTGCCAACATTTCTTATTTTATTTCTGCTAATACAGTAAAACATCTAAATATAAAAAGCCTCATTCGAAATTCTTATTTTTTCATGTTGGTGTTTTAACTCCTGTACATTTTACCACTTTTACAATTCTTACTCCTTTTATGCATTTTGGTATAAACAATTAGTATTAAGGAACTTAAGGTGACAAGCTAATAAGGACAGTTATCATACGTAGTTATACAAAGTAGGTATTAAACAACTTTAAATTACAAAGTAAAAAGGAAATATTAAATAATATTTTAACAGTTCCAGTTTACCAGTTCATGCATGCATTGTCTTCATTACTTGATGTAGATGTGAACGCAAGATCTTGGCTTGAAACACTGTGCAGTAGCATATGGTGGGATCAGGATATTTCTGGGTAGCAGTTTCATTAAGTAGCACTCATCACAGTCAACAGATATGTTTTAATCTCGAAAAGGAATGAAATGAACGGACGGATCTTTCACAGAAATTCATCTCCATCTTCATCAGTATGTCTTGGCTGTATCCGATATTATCCCTCATTGTACATTAATCTTTATTGTCCTCTGTACAGGATACGACGAATCATTCCATGCTATCCCCGTCGGTCACATCTATTATCAACACCTCTCGGCTATAGACTCACACCTGAAAAGTGCATAATGCCATCACAAAGTACGAACTATTGCAAAAGGAGCAATATCGCTGCCAGTTTGACCAAATCGGTCAACCTCTTAGAATCTTTAAAAAACTCCAAGGTTTGAGGTACATGAATTGAACTAGCGCTTCAATGATACCGTAGCTCAGCGTCCATGCCCCCATCTCCTACCACATTTTAACCGTAGAAAACATTTTTAAACTTTTGAAAATATAAAAATTTGTTTAATACATCTACCCCTTCCCTCTAAAATATCATCGGAAAATTTGTTGCATCTTGCTGAACGCTTGACTTTTCGCCTTGTGAACTAACAGATTACGTCAAATAACACTGTGTGGTGTCGATAAAAGAGGCTTAATTTATTTTGCTTTAACTGATTTCATGTCATGTCTTCTTGTAAAAATCACTTTGCTCTAGCGTTTATATCTTCACAAAGCCTTTTCATTCCTTATTATCTAGATTTTCTGCCAATCTATAGTAAAACTGTCACAGTGACGCTTAACTGTCAGATCATTCAGTTTACCTTCTGCGTAAACTTCAGTGTAAGCGAATCTATTTCTGACACATTCTACAGTTTTCATACTTATCGAGTTGTGCAGTCCTTTTAAGAATTCGACCAATAATTAGTTTGATTGGCTGGATAGATATCTGGCCAAACTGGTTGACATTTGGGAATTTTTAGCTATGAGCGTAGCAAGCGGGTGGACTGGGTGGGCAATGTCCAGGGTCCGCCAACCAAGATCAACAAAAAACATATAACATATTATGCAGGGTTTACTTTTGTTTTAATATGGCGTTTTAACATGACGTTTTATACGACGTAACTCTATCGAATTATACTAACAACAGAAAAAGTTGTCAATGGACAAAAGGAAATTGTATCGCATTTAGTACCATACGTCAACGGTTGTGTATTTGTTAATTTGTAAATATTTGCGTGGATGGCTGAAGAGGGCTTATAAAATTGGGATTATGATACCATTGGGTTTGGGACCCTTCATTGCTCTTGTCCATGAGGCCTCGAGGGTCTTGCTATGCTTTTAATTATGACTTTGAATTATGTGAACGATCTTCATGAAAAAATAAGAACGTTTATGATGAAAATATATTTTATAATTTTTTATGATAACAGAATACTACAAACTTTGAAGGAAACATGCTATAAGTATTACTTCACATTTAAATAGTCCCTATACCACACTGGTATAACCCAATCAACACGCCAGATTTACATGCAACAAATGATGTGAAACATTTTTATCTTTCCCAACCCACCCCCTGACAATGAAAGAAAAGGAAAATTTTCTTAATAGTACAAGAATATTTATGTTAACTCCATGTACTTATTTTTGCGTAAAAAATAGAGGGCATTAAAGTTACAACACGGGGGTGGTTTACTCGTATAAAAATTGTCAAGAGAACGTTCACACAGTTTTACAGAAAAGTGACCATATAAAGTTAGGCCTTCTGCCCGCTTTAAAGTATGTGGCTTACAGCCAAGATGCGCGTGACAATAGAAAAATACACCAAGTTTTAGCCATCTTTAATTGACCACTTTTCCACAGTCGATCAATGAACTTCCTGTGCAGCTATCTTTGGATCAATGAAGTTAAAGGGGTTTGCAGCTGTATTGCAACGAGACACAGATGTTAGTGAGAACTTCCCTATGAATCACAGCCCTTGACAAAGACATGGTTCAAACCCTTCAAAGAGTCTGTGGTCAACAGAGCTAGCTTATTTACAAAAAGGATTTATTGTTGTGAGTGGAGAGATGGAGTTCCCCCGAGAACAGATAGAGTGAAAACCCCAGGAGAAGGTTCATGTTATTCGTTGTTAGGGGGAAAATAGCATACATAAATGCATAAAACGAAAAAAAAACAGAAAAAATACAAAATATAATTACTTCCTTATCGCACCACATGCCATAGAAAAAGTTAAACAATGTTAAAGTGACATTTCAATCGTTTGTAAATCTTTCCGAGAGATGTTTTCTTTTAATTTGTGCTTTCCAAATTGACCCTATTAATTGCACTTACTCAATAATGTTACGACCTACGACTAAATCGTAAACTTTACCACAGATAAATTAAAACAGACTGGTAGAGCAGAAATCTGAACGGCCTGCAAAAATGGAAACACAATTTCCATTGCATTTCACACACGAAAACGTAATGAATGCAAATATGCCGAGAAGGCTACTAGTAAAGCTAATCACGAACTAGAGAGGAAACACGGTTTGTAAAACATTCCTGCTTTATTGAAAATTTCAGCTGACTACCAATAATCCCCCTAAAGTGATGGGAAACTTGAACTGAACACTATTTTCAATTTAAGACAAACCGCATGTTAGTAACAGATACCAACAAAAGGGAAAACAAACTTCAAATGCATTGGATACGATCTGTGGCCTTCATTTTATCGGGAAATAGGCTCTTTAAAGAGGTGCTTTTGTTAATACACAAATGATGAAAAAATTTTGCCAGGAACAACGTTTGTTCACCACCTTCAAAACGGAATGAATTGCAACCTCAAATAACCTCTAAATTTCTAACTTATCGTTGAATAAATAAAAAATACGCTCCGCCATGCCACTGACAAAATTTCACCCAAATCGAAAAAAAAACGACGAAATGACAACCATTTAAACAGTCGAAAAAAGTGACAGAATTCTGGCTGTCCCGCATGATGGCAATAGCTCAGCTGGCGATGACAATGTCGATGACGATGTCGATGACGATGGTGATGATAACGATAACGATGACGATGGCGATGTCGATGATGATGGTGACGATGATGACGATGATGACGATCACGATTTCGATGATGCAGATGATAATGATGATAATGGTGATGGTGATGATGCAGATGGTGATGATGGTGATGGTGATGATGATGATGATGGTGATGATGCAGATGGTGATGACGATGATGATACAGATGATGATGATGATGACGACGACGACGATGACGATGACAATGATGATGATATATAGAAAAGGCTTTCACGAAGGGCTTCTACACAATTTATATAACGTTTTAACAAATATGCCGTCGAAGGACTTGATAGTCGGAAGCTTTAATCAGATTTAACTCTGACTGATTCAGAACTGAAGCGAAGAAGCAAAGTAAAAGAAGCAAAGTCGGCTAGTATAAGCGGCCCCAGTCGGCAGGTAAACGCCTTTGTCGGCTGGCAACCGTTTTTGATGGAAAGTCTGCGTCAAGTGGGAGGAAACCCGGGGTGCTCGGAGGAAAACCCACATACTTCGAACGAGATTCCGACCCAGAAAACTCTTTCTTTGAACCCTACTAGTTGCCGACAGTAATCTCTTTTGTGTGTTGTCCTTTAGGATTCAATAGGCTTAACAGATGTTAAGAACTAAGTACAAGTGGGACTTGTCGTCTGCTACATCTCAATGAGCAGATCGAGAAATTTGCTCCTTGCCTTAACATTGCCAGTCGTTCAAGCTGTAAATTAATTTGAGGGTTTCGACGCGATTGGACGCTATTTACAACATATTTGTCTAGTTCACTATAACTTGCTCAAACGGGTTATGCCTTTTAAATCATGCGAGCGAATGCGAGTTTTAGTCAAAAACCGACAGAAAAGTTAAGTCTTACACTTCTTTTGCTCATTTGCATAAATCATGAGCACTGGTTTACAGCGAATAACAATAGGTTCCTTGGCAATAAACAGTCGTTTGGAATGTCAGAACAGTATTTCGTACATGACAGTCGGCAACTAGTTAGACTTAAAAGCATTTTTCCGGATAATCGTTTTTGTTGAAGTCGCTGCAGGTATGAATGAGCAGATGTGGTTGCCTAGATATTTGAAAAAGGAATTCAATGCCATTTAGTTCAATAATCCCTAATTAAAAGTTATAGTCTCCACTCTGACTGTCAATCTAGTTGGATTAGCATAAATTAAAGTTTTCGATGGACCTCCATCTAATATCACCTACCTGTTTTAACTGCCCCTGTAATAAACCTTTCGTTAACTGCGAAACAATTGCGCCTTTTAACCTGATCTTCCATGTTCCTTCAATATCACTCTTGTTGGCTATATTCAAAGTTAAATGTCTTCTATGTTGATCATTATTTGATCATGGAGGGACCCAGAGTGTAAAAGCAAAGGAGATTTAATTTTGCTCTTCCTTCGAGAAATTGGCAATTAAAAATCGACTTGGTAGCAGACAGGTTTTGCTAGTACACTGAAAATACGTCAGTGGTGACCGACATATAATTTTTTCCATGGTCAGTGATTTCTAGTGAAAAGTTTTGGCCTGCTTCTTACAAAATATTAATAGCACAATAATACATCATCTGCTCTGACCCCAAAACTCCAATCAAGTAAAGACAACGGCATCAAGAAATTTTCATGTTGCAATTTGAACAACAATTATAGGGCAATGACAGTAATTTAAATCTACAATGGCTACACAAACGTATGCAAACATATTTTCCGTCCTTGATGAATATATTCAACACATGTATAAAGCATAAACTTTGGAAGCTTGATGTTTTCTTGCATAGCATGTTGTACAGAGTGGGCTTGTAGAGTCAAGACACCCTATAGCAATACGAAATCACATTTTGGCACAAGGTGCAGTGTCTTATGGCAAAATAAAAAAAAACGAAAGACTAAGTTTGAGTAGTACAAAATGACATCACAAATTATTGCGCAATACACAATTTTGAATTGAGTAAATGGGCTTCAAAATTTTGTATCTACTCTTGAAAATATCCTGTAAAGATGCCAATTGGGCGATTTGGATTTATTTTTGAGGTTTGTACCTATACTTTGGAATTTCACCCGTAAGGTACACTTTAAGCTTCTCTGTAAGTACAAAGTGTCAAATATTCCAAAAGATAAGAGAATTGCATTGATAAAGATATCACTTTAAACATTGACAAGTTATAGTAATGCAACTGGTTTATGGATACCGTCAATGGCACAGGGAAAGGGTTCAACAATTTTTGAAAGCAACACTTATTTACATGTTCCGGACTGGTGAGCATCGAAGGTGGCTAATTTATCTGTGTAATTCTTGGATGATATATCTTTACTCAGAATAGGATGCAGCCTAGTATGGGATTTTATGGGCTGGAGGGGCGATCTAGGTCAACTTTCAATAAAACGCGTTTTTGTGTTTTACGGAAGTTATTATTTCCTCCTGTTGTAAATGTGAATTTTTGAACTGGGGTACACAGACGAATCATTTGGCCGTAATAAAATGCAGCTCATTGAGGGCTTCATGAGATTCTTCCCTACCCGTTCCTAAAAAAGTCTTGGGGTTGGAGAGTAAAGTTTTACCAGGTCCACTTCAATGAATCCCAACAACGAGCATGAAAGAGTCCACGCAAACAACCAAAATGGTGAAGATTGTTTAGTTCAGCTAGTTTCAAGCAGAGTTACCAGAAACGCTTTCGTCGATGATAAGCTAATGGCTGTTGTGCAGTTATCATTATTTTTCAAATGACATGGTACTCAGGGACTCCGCCATCTGAGGTCCCATCAAAGACAGTTCGATAGGTTTTTAGCCACCTTTCAAGATCATTCTGTAACGTTCGCTATATGGTGGTAATTGATCGTTTTTCCGAATGTAATTTAATAGTTTTTGAATATATATTTGCTTTCTTGCAGCCACATTTATGATAAAATAAAAAATCAGTTTGAGCGCACAGGCTTCGTCCCTAAAGGTTAGCCAAAGTATGTACCCCCACCGTCATAAAGTTTGATGGTATCACTATAATAACCACAAATGCAAACTTCAATTCAAAAGGTTATTTGCCACTCCAAGTAAAAACTACTAATCAATAAATACAGAATAAAAAATATCAAATGCTTCACTTACTGTTGTATGAATCAAGTGTCACATCAAGGAGTTTCAAAGGCTTTTACACAGGGGAGATCATTTCCAGGAAGAAAAACATGTTAATTTCATGTCCAATGTCATTCTTCCTATCACATCTAGAAAACCTTACCTCGTAGTGAAACGTTGACGACTAAACAACCGTGAGGTAGCGAGGAGCAACATATTACTCCAAATGCTACTTCATAGATATGCAACCCGATATACGTTCTTCGTTTTATTACCAAATCATTTCAGTGTTTTCCTTCTCTTAATATTTAGAAAGGGAAATGAAAAAATGAAATCTAACGGCAATACTGCTGGTGTGTTGAAGGTTTACACACTCCCCCGGCCAGACTTTTCTAAACGTACTAAGAGCTGGAGTATGATAGTGATTCATATTACTGCGTCTTCTGTTCGTTCATGGAGATACGACCACAAAATCGAAAACATTACATGGACTAGTGTAGAAAAAGAAGTTCACCCTATCTATGATTCCGTGTGATCTTCCTGATGAATATGCCGCTAGCAAATCTGATATACCCCATCAATTCTGGGTATTAATGATTCCCCCCCCCTTTGGGCGTCCTCGTAGATATCATTAACAAGGCGTTTACAATATGTACCCAAGTAGCTAATCCTAATGATTATCACGGTAAATGAAGAAACGAAACTTTTATTTGGTAATTTAATCTTCGCTGTGTATGGAAAGCAGGAAAACATATCACATATTGCTATCAAAATGTTTTTATTAGTCAGGAAAAGCGTAATTTGAGCGTTAACGTAGGTCAAAGCGAAAGGCTGTTCCTGTCACCATATATGTACTAAATCATTACACTTCCTTGTGCATATGTTTTAAATGATCTTATGAACTCAATAGGACGGTTCTGTTCGTTTCTTCAAGTCACTAGTTCACATACAAAAAGTAATGTAGTTCTATAGATAATGGTTATGATCTGCAAGTGTTCATAACTGCAATTCAGCGAATTAAATCAGGTATGGGAAACGACACAACAGGAGAGGTTGCTTTTATTCCTAGGGAAGTTCGAATTGTAAATTCTGTTATTATAATACTATTAATGATTATAGGCATTGCTGGCAACAGTCTGGTTGTTATTGCCTACTGTTTATCACGCAGACTACAAACGAAGACTAACGTATTTGTCATCAATCTTGCAGTAGCCGATATCCTAACGTGTGTTTCCTTGCCAGTGTTCGTTATGTCTTTGTTACTTGAGATAGATTTGCCCTCAAACCCTTGGCTGGATGTTCTTTGTGGAGTTGAATATACCTTGCTTCAGATTTTTGTTTGCTGCAGTCTTCTAACTTTAACATTGATAGCAGCCAACAGGTATGTTTTAGTAACGAGAATTCAGGAAACGTATGAATGGCTATACCAAAAGAGGTTCATCGCCCTGTCTTTGTGTTTTTCTTGGCTCTATCCATCACTGTTTATTATATTGCTACCTGCCGTAGGTGTCGGCGATATTGGATACGATGAAAACCTGCATGCTTGTGGTGCTCGTTCTAATCACCTTAAATCTTACCTCTACGACATGGTAATCGTTTGTCATGGTATTCTTCCTATTTCGTTGATATTGTACAGTTATGGAGGGATATATTTGCACATAAGACAGCACAAGAAGCTCATGAAACGCAGAAGAAGCACAGTACTGAGGTAGGCCCATTGTTTGCACATTTTATTGATTAACAATTACTATATTAATACAGAAGTTACTCCTCCAAGTGTAAGTGTAGGTGTTGTTTTCCAAAATATTTGTATAAGATACGTGCAAAGTAATTCATCAACAATATTACCAACAAGTCTCATCTTTATCTTTTCAGGAACGTGGCAGAAGCTAATAAAGCAAATGGGAGAAACCAAGACATTATCACCAAGAACCTTTTTTACATCCTACTCTCATTTTTTATTTGTTTTACACCCTACATGATTAGTGAAATGTTCAATGCTTCTTGTCTTATATTATCATACACAAAACTAATAACAACTTTAAATAGTTGCGTGAATCCTATTATTTACGGAGTGAAGCATCCCCATTTCCGACAAATATTTGGAAATATTTTATTCCGCCGGTGGAACAAGATTCCAGAACCTGCCTTTGGGTGGATGAAGTCAAGTAATAAGACTAGCATGAGAGTCGACATAGAGTCTAACTATTTACAGGTAATTGATGATAGGGTAGCAGACGGGGCTAGTAGAAAAGATAACTTCTTCATTGATGGAAAAGTGCAGATGTTTCCTTAGTTATGTAAAATTATTTAAACAATATTGCTTTTTGTATATTTTTGTACCTTGGGCACATCAGTAAGATGCCTTGTGTTTGCAGAAAATCTTTTCTTTTCATTGTTCAATCAATCATTTACCTCAAATACTTATTGTGTGTCCTTCTTTCAAAGAACCTCTCAGTATATTTCCATCTATTAGACGGAAAAGGTTTGATAAACAATGAAATTACAGTGACATGTGATAAGTCTTACTTAAGCTAAGTTTGAAAGATTTGATCCCAAGTGCTTTCTTCATTTTCCTTATCTATACACGAATCATTAATACAAACCAGATCAGGATAGTGCCCTACGGATATGATGGATATGAACATTTTAACAGTTAGTATATCTGTCGGCATTATGCCTGCGTCAGTTCATTTCAGGTACCCATTTTAATATTAAAGTTTAAATAAATCTCAAAACAAAACTTTCCCGATGTTCCAGCTGATTATGGTTTCTTCGTTGCGTGCTCGAGGTACCTTTACCAAAGTTAGTTTCATTCGTTTTACCAGTATGAGTAAGTGAGTATGTATTAGGACATGTTTCTTTCATCAATGTCTTTCATCTATTTGTACGTTACATTTAGTAGAGTTGTTTTGCATGAATGATTTGCTCTTGACCCAGATTGTGAAGCTTTCAATACATTGTACTTCACAGATAATCATGTAAAGCTATATGGACATGTGTTTCAAGTATTTTTGATACAACTGGCAGGACTGAAATAGGTCTATAATTACTAACATCAAGGCTGGATCTACTTTTAAAGATTGGTATCACTTCAGCAATTTTCCACAATGATGGAAACATTATTTCTTATACTTAATTTTAAAACATGAATGAAACTCGTCACAACACACGGTGCACTTATCTTTAAAATGTAGGAACTAATTCCATTCAGACCGGTAGCTTTTGTGGTGTCCAAATTGTTTAAATATTTAGACACAAACTGTTCTGTAACTTCGGGGATACTTAAAGCAAACGCTATTTGGTAGTTTCGAGTTAATGAATGCTTGAAGTGTGCAAAGACTGTCATTCAAATTGTTTAACATACTCTTCGTATTATTAGTATACATTGTTGACACACAAGTGAAGAAATTGTTCAAGGTATTAGCAATGTCCTTAACATTGGTTATATCTTCATCAATAAAATTTAAGGCATTGATATCACTTGTTTCTTCGCTGTTATGACATTGAACTTTTCTGAGTATTTTCCACAGACCTGTAATATTCTTTTGATTTAAGCAATTGCATTCTTGAAGTATTTTTCTTATTTTAACGAATAAGATAAGTTACTTTATTTCTCTACAATCGATACACATCTGGTTCTGTGTTTGTAGCGTTATCCCTTCTCCTATGTGTCAATTCTATTTCTTCGTTAAACCATTCGGGTTAGTATTTTCTTTTGATCCTCATTCTTCTTATGGGTGCGTGTTTGTTGACCGTATCAGCTAGCATTCTGTACCAGGTGTTTAGTGATTCAGTTAGGTCATTTACCTTAGTTACCTCATCCCAGTTACAGTGTAGTAGATCCTGTATAAATGCTTCAGTATTAATCTTTTTAATATCCCTATACTCCATAGTGATATGATCACCATAATGCTTGTTTTTCCTTTTACATTTGCAAGTAAAATAAACTGTAAAATGGTTACTTATTCTGATTTGGAGGAACTGAAAGATTTACAATTAACTCTTCATTCGTGCTAATTACGTGGTCAATTAAAGAACTAGAGTTTTCCGCCACTTTAGTTGGGCAATCTACAACTTGATACCAATAAAACAGTATTATTCCAATTTCCGTTACCCACCTTAAGCCTTGAGGTATCAATATTAAAGTCTCCCATGACTATTTTATAATGGTTGGAACCATACGGTACATTAAACATTCAGTGAAAAACATCTATCCATTCTGCTGTAGCACTGAGTGGACCTTATATTACTCACGAGAGCCCCTACGAAAACATTTTTGTGTCAGTATTCAGAAAAATATTTGGGAACAGCTGTCCCTACAGATCTTCCTATTCTTTACTTGGTAACTGGGAGGAGTCAGCATTTCATGAACTAACTTTGAAATCTTTCAGGCCCTAGAAGGCCATTTGAAATTGATAAAGAGTAGATAGTTATGGTTGAACAAGTAATACAAACATTGCTCCAATGCCATCATTTATAACACAGATTGGTGGATAAGATACAGTACAAAGGATCCCAGGATAGCTCCGGGTAGGAACAATGTTCCCTAGGCAGCCCCCTGGCTGGAGAGGGGGATATTGCAACTGCTCTTACATGGCGCCATCCTTCGGATAATCTTCATCCTATCTTATCCACCAATTTGTCCTACGGATCGGGTGTCTTGGGGGTCGCTGGTAGTAGGCTATCGAGAATGGAATAACCGACCTGTACAAGTGACGAAGGAATGAATATTTTGCTGTGCAACTCTGTAAAGGGCAAATATTAAGTTTTGGGGTGATAATGAACAATTTGTTCTCCTCGAGAGCAAAAGCAGTGGAACCGTCGGAGGTAACTGGTATTTGTCGGAGGTTACGCTTTATTTTCTCCTAGGAAGTTTATCAAAAAAGCGCTTTCAAATTATCTCTGCCACTGTACTAATAACTCCACAGTCTTGATCAATTGAATGTAGCAAAATTCTCGGTATCGTATGTCTGAAAGGCATAAATAAAGTTCGAGCATGTACTGAAGAAATTAAAACGCGCTCTACATCAATCAACCGAAAAGATTGGACGGAAACGAAGACCTCTGGAAAGCTCTTCTAGTGCAGCATATGACATAATACTTTTGTTCAGGTAGGGCTATAACAAGAGAAACAGTGGACACAAGATATCTTACAGGGTTCAGCTGTTGAAAACGGAGAGAAGTGATTACCCTCCTGATGTGATTGTCAAAAAGTTTATTATGTTCAGGCTTAAAGCTTGAACGCTATGGAAGCACTTCAAGTACGGAAGTAATTCAAATTAGTGTTGCATGTACGCCAAATAATGACCATATACATACAGTATCGATCATGTCATGCTTTTCCGTCAGTTCAAGGGACTTGCGTATTTACAAGTCGTTCGATAAAAGCTAGAAAACTAATTTTCCTGAAACAACGTCATAAAAATCACGAATATGGCAATGCGGAACAAATGTTTAATAGATTTTAGTCCCATTTGTAATTAGCTTTACCTTAGCTGGCTACAGGTTGAAACTAGATTACGGTCTTATGCTAAAATACAACATTCCTTCTCTCTCAGAGATGAATAAGAGTATGTAGTAGTACAAGTTCCATTATGGTGTTTTTCTTACAGCCTTTTATATGACCCGACAGGTGTTTGTTCAATACCGAGTCCCCCTCGACTGAGGGTGCCCCACAACTACTTTTTTCAGTAGGCGAATGTCAAATATAGGTCGTTCGTTAACTACAATACCAACTCAGAGGGATATATCAGAGTGTGGCTGTGTGGGTGCAAAACAATCGCTAGCGACCGCCACGCGTGTAAGCATTGATAAACAATGGAATGAATGGAGAAGGTTAACAACTTCAAACTTGCTAAATCGTTGAACCAAGTAAAACCGCATTCAAAAATTCATGAACCATGACAATCTGAACTAAAAGCTCTCTTTGCTCAGGACTGTTTTTTTACAGAAACAAAGTCATAGAACTAACCTGTACCGTTTGAATAATAAATATGCCTTGTTGACCGAAAACGTGTTTAATAGAAACGGGGCCTTTACAGCATTCTGATAGAAGGTTAATATAAGGTATTCTAAGTACAGGCACGTTACTTGATACATCGCCAACGAGTCAACGCGAATACTTGTTTGGTTACAAAGGTATGCCGTTTAATTTTTTATAATTCCAACAAGGAATTACTTTGTAGTGCAATGTCTTTTCTACAATTTATTGTTACCTCTTTGTTATGTTCTTGTGTGTACAGTATCTTGCCATTAGATAATTGTTTAATCATTACGCATGCATCATAACGCTATTAATTTTTAGCAAGGTTTTCTCATAGAAAGGATGTCCAGCGTAGAATCAAAAACAGATCTGCTTTAAGTTTCTTACTTTGTCACTATTTGCTCCTGCTGATAAAATAATTCGTCTCCCTCAGGTCACTAAAAAGGCACATTCAGCAAGTTTCATGTCTCATTAATCGTCTTGAAATTTGTAAAACTTTGCAAAGTCAGGGGGTATTATTTTCTGGTGAACTGTAGCGAGGATGAATGAACACTCTAATTTGTTTGAAATTATACATCTAGTGTAAACTTTCTATCCTCCCTTGAACGTTATCAATGTTACTTATCACACTCCTCTCTGCTAGAATAGATCTTTATGCATCAGCCTTCTTCATCAGTCTTCTTTTTATAGAACCGTATATCAGTTACTCAAAAGCCATACCTAGCATCATGGATTCTGGTTTACCAACCACCACCAACGACCATAATAACCATGCCTAACCTTACCTTATATAAGACATTTTTACAGTTTAACGCGTCATTTAACCCTGATAAAACACAGGATGAATAGAATGTAATTGAAATTTCTTTGTTAAAGCGGTTCGGATATTGTAACTATCCTCTTTATAGACAAATAACAAGTTTAATTGTGATGACAGCCTTTCATTAAGGTTATGCTTTGCACCAGAAAGTACGTCTGGTTGAACATACCAAAACCACTATGCTGAGATTTACACGCTCCAGGAAAAAGCCAAAGTATCAAGCCAAAGTGGCCATGCACAATTTAGACAGTGCCACGTATTGTACGATTGGCGAAGAAACATCAGATAGCGAAAACAGAGATGGCAGTGACGAGGGCGATTACCATCCAGGTGCAGATGCATCGCCTGATTTGGACGTGACAACAATAAAGGAGGCAATCACAGAATCTGATTTTGGTAAGGTTTCATTTAGAGTCTGTTATTACCTTAAGTCTCTAACAATTTGTTATGACATAATGACTGCCAGAGAAGCTTAGCAAGCATAATCAGACATGTGAAATTTTTATGACATTTTGAATATGTGAAGAGGCCAACTTTAAATAGAAAAAAAGAAGTCGTGTAAGGTATCCTTACGTGATATTGGTTGTCATTTTCGGTAATACATGACAGACTTATGGTGAAACAGACAGAGAGATACGGCCCATTTACGTCCAGTTTTCATTGAATATTGTTCTTTTTTTATTTTTAACCGTCGACCTAAATCTTTGCTATAGATATGTACAAAAGAAAAAGTATATGATGAGGGAAAATGTTAGTGTAATATTTTGCTGTAATTGCCTAAACAAAGTTAAACTGAACTCCGTAGAAATGCAAGTAATCATAACTAGCGGTTTCTGCTGCCAGATTCTGTCAACATATTCAAGGCTTGATTTATGACTGCGGTTACACATCTAATGTGTTGGTTTTCTCTACTTTGCTCTGGAATTGTTCGGTGTGTGTATATATGACGTCATTTGAACCATAACCTACTTTGCTATTAATATCCATGTTTGTAATAATTATTTGGTGTAGAAACCCTAACAATTAAGGTAGACGGGGGATTGCAGTTGCTAAAATGATCAGCCTTTCTGCTTCCCTTTCTACTACAGATCTCTATTATAACAAATATTTAGGGGTAGACATTTATGACACTAGCAATCACATAAAATACAGTTGAAGGGTATAAGAACAAACTATGCACACAAAGTACTTCCAGAAAAATCCATTTACCTCTGTACTTCTTCATATTTCCAAGCAAATATAGTAAGCAGTTTTCAATTCATCATGCATTTTAGGGGATTCATTAACGATCATTCTCGTAAGGAGTGGGCGCTGTGATGTTATTTTCAACCTGAGTGAAAAAGAATACTCGTATGGCGAAAACATAGCCTTCAATGTTGGGGTTGGTGATATTATATTGTTCCCGTTGAACAAAGGAATGGCAAGGTTTAACCAACAATGTATTTAATATAGAATGAAAACTAGCCTTGACATAAAAACCATACTTAAAGCAAGAAAACTGACGCCTTCACGTACAATCTGATTTTCTGTAATGTTATTGGCTACAGTTGGAGGATAACGATATCTTCGAAGAATCTACCTATAATTTGGGGATAATTCTAACCCTGTTTTAGGATAGTGAATCAAATGTTCTTACATAATGTATTACCAAGGATCTCCTTATTAACTGCAGAGAAAATTATGGAAATACAGTCACTATAAATGGAAGTATAGTCGAAAGGGTGGACAGATGTAAGAATCTCGGAGTAGTTATAGAAAATCGACTTTCCTGTCACGAACACGTGGAAGCTTTATTAAAAAAACTAGGCCCTAGAATGTATTGTGTGCGCATTATGAACAAATTTAATGTTAATAAAAAATATTTTTGCAATGATTTATAATTCAGTGATTTGTGGGGGTTTGGAAATAAAATCTTTTATCATGAGGTGGGAATACCCGCACTGAAGACAAATATGTAATCGACGCCATTATCAGGCATGCGAGTCGTACAACTGGGGAAGTTCAGCCATCAATAGCCATGTCCTATCAACGTAGATATTCGGGATAAAAGAAACGGAAATTATGCAAGACGAAGGACAACCACTTAGCGTGATTTTGCACAATTCCGTAATACCTAGAAGTGGCAGAATGAGATTACCGTCCTCGAGTACTAATCGTCACCCCTCATCTTTTAAACTTTAATGTATTAAATTACATAATCTTACTTTCAAACGCTAAAACTTGCCAAATTGGTTCCTATTGTCTTATACTTTCAACATCTCTTAGTTTTTTCTAGTATTTTAAGTGTTGCGGTTTGTATGTATGTATTTTGTAATTTTTGGAAACTATCCTCTTGTTTTATACTTTTACTGTCTGTTAGTTCCTTCTATGCATTTCAAGTGTTGTTTGTATGTACATATTTTGTAATTTTATAGTGTCTATTGTTTTCGTTTTGTTTTATGCGAGCATTTAGTTACCCTTTGTGGGGTTTAATGAGGTTGATTTTATTTTATCTTATCTTATCTTATCTTATCTTATCTTAAAAGTTCTTTGATAATGACGCTGTGTACAGACTTTGTGAAAGAGTATAATTTTCTGCGTAAAAGCTTCAAGTGGCTTTCGAAGCTAGGAAGTCAGAAAGAACTGCTTTAGCAGAATTTCAATCTGATTAATCTCACTTGAACTTCCATCTGTAGAGCTTTGGATGGAGAAACAGAAGGAGGATAGAAGCTAAAAAGCAAGAATCTTTTCAGACCTTCAATCGGGTTTCAATGACTCATTGTAATTAAAATTGAGCTCTACAGAATATTCTCAATGTTTCCAAAATGCCATTTTTTCATGGAAAGTTACAAAAGCTGAAGAATGCTATGCATTCATGCATATTGTGGAGGTTGCATGATCTGTTTTCATTGTAAAAAATTCCGAGAAGATTTTACACTACTGGTTGTACAAATAACTTTGATCCATTACATTATTCATGACACAACAACTTGTTGATTGCTACTTTATTATTAAAGTTGTTAATGGGACCCAGCTGTCAACGTCTGTTTAAATTATTTTCCTTTGGAAAGAGTAGATTCTACCCGCTTTTTAACTACTAGCCGTTCCACACATAATGTTGTTTAAAAAATCGAAATGTGTATAATACCTTCATTGTAGCGAATAATACTTTGCACACCATAACATGAAGTAAAATATATCATAAAAATTCAAAGCTCCAAGTCTAGGTGGCGTCAAACTTTTTTCAATCTTCGTTCCATTTAGCAACGTTAAAGAACTACCTGCATCGACCATAGAATGTGTATAGCATAAGGTTTGTGTAGCACAATGATCTTATTACAATAATTTAAATAAGTATTAAAGAAATAACAACTTTGAAAATACCATCTCTTCCACAGTCTGTCTGAAAAGCCTTCTTGAGGCAGGAGTCCCGATTGAAGACAATCTCTTCTATGCAATATCATGCGGTTCCCTGAATGCCGTTAAAATGATATGTGCATATCTGAAAATGTGGAAAGTAAGTACACATCGACCATTGATGGATCCCA
>WURT03117895.1:0-11856 GCA_009936505.3 Holothuria glaberrima
AATGGGATAACATGGCATTATTGGGAATAAAACATATGCATCATCGAAACCTCAATGCATTTTTGCATTCTGGTTGGTGGAGGTCAAAGGTCATTCGAGGTCACCAGAGGTCAAAAACTGAAAACTTTATAAACACGGTATCTCAAAATAGCAATGATAGACACTTCATATTTGGTACTTAGATTTGTCATCTTGAGAGGAAAAACCCTGTTGTTTTTGGTGGTCGTCAAAGGTTATCTGAGGTCACTGGAGGTTAATCTGGGAAAACCTTGTAAATGGCTCATAAACAGTATCTCAAGATACCAATGACTGACAGTTTTCATATTTGGTATATTGATTTTTCATGTTGAGAGGAAGAAAACCTATCGTTTTTGGTTGGGGTCAAAGGTCATTTGAGGTCACCAGAGGTAAAAAACTTGAAACCGTATTAACATGATGTATAAAGATGGGAAAGACAGAAGCTATTCATTCTTAGTATATAGATTTGTCATGCTGACAGGAGGAACCCTTTTGCTTTTGATGGAGGTCAAAGGTCCTTTGAGGTCACCAGTGGTCAAAAACTGAACTTTGTGAATAAGACATTTCAAGGGAGGAAGCATAGACAAATCTCTTCCAAGACATTTTTTGAATTGTTTTTGTTATTTAAGTTTTGGTGGGGTTCAAAGGTCATATGAGCTCAGCAGGGGTCAAATTCTAAATGCATTATAAAAAATGATGTAGTCAAAAAGTGTAAATTTGAGGGATGACTGTATAACAAAGCATCCCCCTTCTGGTAAGGAATCACTAAGCCTTTGGGCTTTCTGGTTTTATGAAAGCAAATGTCAAACTTTTTTATAACCAGTGGTAGGCTTTAACCTTGAACAATCATGGTCTAGGCACTTGGGCTATGGAACTGCTTTAATGAGCAGTGGGTAAAAGATTTGAAGAATGATAGTTTGCATGCTATTGAAGAGAAAAGAGAGTTTATGACAAAATTAAAAAACCATGCAATCCAAGGAAATGTGAGTTTGGCCCTGACATGCTGTCCTAGATTTCTCCTTGGCTTTGAGCATTGGCAACTTGAGTGATTTTAATTCCATATTTACTTAAAGACAAACTCTTGTCACCTTAGAGTATACTTTTAGTGTGGGGGGTACCAAAATTCTCGGTGGCTGCTCTTTGATTAACATCAAAATTTGAAAATTCAGAAGATGCAGAGTAGCTCACATTCCACACATTGAAGTAAAAGTGTTTGGATTACACATTTTAGCCATGTATACTCACCAGGGCATGGCCTAAAGCAATAAAATAGGTTTGTGTCTGCACAAGAAGGAACTTTATACAGTTATGTGAGAAGCTACAAGTTGCTTAGTTGGGGGAATTGGAACTGTCTGGGATGACGAGACTTGCACTTTCAAGTAATAATATGCTGATGAATATATTTCTGCTTTGCATGGAAGTTTTCACGTCCTAGAGATACAGTGATAAGTGTAAATATGTAAATGTGAGGTAACAAACTGCCTCACAAATGACTCCAAGTTCTCTGTGATGGTAAAGTTAAAGACAATGAAATTACAATAAAGAAGAAAAACTGTATTTCTTTTGGAGGGGAAGTTTCTATTGATAATCACCTTTCATTGTATGTATGCATCTTTATTACACGCCTGTCATTGTTACATAGTGATGAGGTACCAGCCACTCTCCGTCGTCACAGCAACCTGATATCACAATTAAAATCCACATTGTAAGAGGGCTACTAGGGGAAATCTAATCCTACTAATAGTTGTTTTATCTGGTATACAATCATTCAGCAAAAAACAAGTAAAAAAGTAAAATGGTAATCAAACCACTCCAAGATATTACCAGCAGTACAATATGCTATACCATCAGGATCGGCTAGGGTCTCTCTTCCCCAATGCAATGAAAAACCAGTTATATGAGATTATGGGGTACTGTCTCGTTATTTATAAAATAGTAACCGAAGGAGGTAGTTAAATTAAAACTGCAAATGAATATCCATCTGCTTGTATAAATTATCAGGAAAAATCATTGTGTCATTTTCATTTCAGCTGTTCTATCCACGACCTATCACATTTTTTTGTTGCACAATATGAAACACCAATTTTTTCTACTGATTTTCTACTGAATAGGTCTTCTCAAGCCATGTTCTATTTTTCTCGTTCTGGTGGCAAATGCCCCTTTCTGGTAGGTTCCTAAGTTCTTACATAATTATGTGTGAATTGCACTGATAATCACATAGCTAAGATCACATACTTGAATGCACATTTGCACAAAATTCCAAAAAGCAAGATATTAAGTTGTGCAAGTTTCACTAAATGTATACATAACAATGCTAACCATTAGCTATAACAATACAGTAAGCAGCATAATAAAAGTAGTACATTCCTTCAGTGGACATTTTCCGAGTTGAACAGGATGAGAATCATACCAAGGTGACTAGATGTCTAATCCAGGGTCATATGATGGCATTAAAAACCGTATCTTAATAAATGATAAATGATTCATTAAAAACCTCCAAAATAGCTTAAAAAAAAAGGAAAATCATCTTTTTAAAGTTATTTCTTGAAAAATAAAATGGTGGATTAGCTGCAATTTTTTTTTGGCAGATGAAAGTTTGATTCCAGAGAGCAAAACAGAAGAGAATTTGCACAGCTGTTTGCAGACAGAAAGGACCTTGGATTCGTTCTTCAACTTCATACACTGTTTAAACACTGTATCTGATGTTGTAAAACCTATGTACTGCCACAATTCTTGCATCATATCAGCAAACACACGTTTCCATAGAGACCTGCCCACACACGTTTCCATAGAGACCAGACACCAATAAAACACACAGCAATAGGTGGATGGAGAAAACAAAAGTGAAAATAAACAAGGTTCAACCCTATTAAACCAAATAAAAAAAAAAAAAAGAACATTCAAACCTATTAAAATGGAAAAAAAGATAAATTCCATCATAAAAGACAAAGAGCTGTGACTAAAGCTTTGAGATTCAAAGAAAAAAGAATTCCACATCACTCTTCAGCTATCAAAATTCAATACAAAAATTCTCATATGAAATGTGATATCTTTTAATAATTTGACAAAAGATTGAAATAAAGACAAAATAAGGAGTACAAAAGATACTTGGAATTTGGCTCATCTCCCGACACAGATGACAACTTTTTGAGTAAAAAAACTGAGACCACGTTGATAAGTATTCTGTCAACTCTTTGACTGTCTGTTTTATTGGCAAGACTTGGATTTCAATTTTGAAGAAAAACAAACTTGTGCAAATGATCTGGAGAGAAGCAAAATTCCATGTAACTTTTTAACCCTTAAAGGGCTTTCCAGGTTGAAATTTTCTGTCTACTTTTCTCCATTGCTAACTGGAAGATTGAACTTATCCAAGATTTTCAATGAGAGATTTCATTCCAACTTCTGAACAATAAGCCATCTCAAGTGCCAAACCACTTATCATGTTTCTCATCTTCTCATAAAACTTCTCCTTTCTCCTTCCTTATCACAAATTTTCAGACATTCAAAGCTGACTTTTTCGGTTTCACAATAAAGTAAATACACGCAACACAGGATTCTATATAAATTCAATTGATATACTAATTTTATACATTCCAAAAAACACATACAACCCCCTCAGCATTTGGCCTGTCTACCACCATGTAAAAACACAAAAAACCCTTGGCAGCCTTTGATTTTTCTCGCTGCTTTCTCATCAAGGCAAACTGTCAAAAATCCTGATTTATGGGAGTTCCCCTACTGTCCACATCACCACAGAGAAAGTCTTACTCTTTGGACATGTACTACAAGAGTGATGAGGAGGGGTTTATCATCAATCCTCTTTCTTCTTCTGTGAGGGGGCACCCCAGCTGTCCAGGTCTGCAATGCATGAAATGAAACAAAGGTACAAAGTCAACGTGAAGGGAAAAAAAAATGACATGAAAAATAAAACTAAAAGGAGTGAGAACTAGATATAATCTCTATATAAAATCTTTTCTAGAAAATGTGGCCATTAATGAAATGATGGCCAGATATAACAAAATGATGAAAAGAAACAGGTCAATGATAAAAGGAACTAAAAGTGGCCATAAACTGTGCCACTCTCTACAATGTGGCCATTAATGGCCAGGTGCAACATAATGCATAGGAAAATGGCATGGCGTGCATCTATTGTTCAAGTCAAACAAGATCATTCACTACTGACAACTCAATGCAATATCTTTGAAAGAATAGGTGGCTGATGTTTGATCTCTGCATAGCAGAAGGCTTTCTACAAATATGTGCAAAAATCATTTTGTGAAAATGGCTAAATGATTCAAATTATTTGTAATGGGCGTACAATTGAATGACCATTACAGGACTACTGGTAGAAGTTTGCTGTGTTACATCCTAGATAATGAAATGAACCACCAGTTACCCAACAACATTTATGATAATGGATTTGGTTTTGATCACAGGGGGGGGGGGGGAAGAAGGAGGGTACTGAGTGCCAGGGTCACATTAATAACTAGTACAGCTTTCATTTCATGTCTTACTTCGCCTGTTTGAAAATTCTGTGAAAGTCTAAAACTGTAGGTGCACTTGAAAGTCAATAGCTGATGGTAAGTTTAACAGTCAGATAACCTTCTTTAAAAAGAATCATTGCATACTCCTTATTTAAACAAAGGTGGTTTTCGCCTCTTAGCCTTCACCACTGGGACTTCTTACTGATGCAAAGGTGGTCTGCACATGCAAAAGTGTGAGTGTCAAACATGGCTCTGCTGACACCAGTCTTAAATAGCAGGATCTTCAGAGGCATTTTAACACACATTATTTGAAACTTGACATGTTACCACCATACTTAAAAAAAAGAAGTATTACTGTTTTTGTACAAGTTTTCATAATTCCTTTGTATTTAATAAATGCATTATGATTTCATGTCATTTTGAGTTTTAGTCACATAAATTTGATACTCAAGTTCCAATGATACAAACCTATCCTGTAATATTGTTAATATAGCCTATTTGTAGTACATTATTTAGGAGTCTGATGAAATGAACAAGATCAGGTGCTCCAAACTAGGCTTGGGTGAGGCAATTAATTTTTTGAGTCGAGAACCTGTGGCCCTATTAGACATAACTCTGGTTGCAGTTGTGACTCCTACAATGTCTCATAACTGCAATGGGTACATCAGCGACAACAATCTGTTTATCACTAGTCTAACAATGAATATCAATAAACCAGTAAGCTTGCACTAGCTGCTCTATGGCTGAGATGTCAACCTGCCAATGTCAAAAAATTGTAGTAACAAACATTAGAGAATACCTGTGACAGAATAACCAAAATGATGAAAGGAGCCTGTTTTGTCAATATCCTACATTGTAAATTTGGAAATAAAGCAAGAGCTAACTCCTAAATATGATTTTAGGACAAACCTATGTCAATATTTAACCCTTATCATGCTGAATTCTTTAGAGGGCGGGCTTCATTTTTGAAGCGTTTAAGCTCTGCAGGTGCACCTTGCAAAACGTCTCCTTACCAGAAATGGCCTGTTCTAGTCAAGCGCCACCATTCCTAAGAGCTGAGGCCAAAAACATGAATGGAAGGCATTCTTTTGTTTTAGATATAGTGTATTGAATGTTTTATTTTTGAAGCGCCCTCACGGCGACATATGTCGCCTACAGCATGATGAGGGTTAAAATTTCCCAGGAGTTGCAATTCCTATGAAAGTAGAATTTTTACTTGACTCCCAGACAAGTGTTGTTACTAGGAAGCAGATTCAGGTAACACCCCCCAAGCCTATTTCAAACCTCACCTTCGAAATAACAGCTTTAATCAAATAACAAATCTTGCCTCATATTTCTTTGCATACTTCTTTCAAGTTAATGACACAAATATCACATACAGTACAGGAGGTAAACCACAGAGTGTGTATGAAGTGAATTTTACAATGCAGTTAAAGATATTGTCACATGGTTAAACTAAACACAACATTACCTAATCCAGTAATGAATCTAGATCAGAATAGTTTAATGAGAGGGGAGTGTGGTTAGAATGCATGCTGTTGCTAATTTCTTCAATTAACATGCAAGTAGCCGATTACCAGACTGTTTTCATGCACCACACACCACTGATTGTATCAAGCATAGCATAAAAGCAAATATTCACAAATCGACTAATAAATAATGACTATAAACAACCATTTTCTTTGGAAATCTTTATTACAAAAGAATTGCCAAGTTTATCATGCTATACATATAATAAAGAATTCATTACACTATAAACAAAAGTCAAACCTATTTTCCCCATCTCCTCTAAATGATTGTGTAATAAAAACACATCTCTAGTAAACATCTTTTTTCTTTCTAACATTTTTGTTATCAATTTCACTTTACACTTTGGCCTTTTGTGCAGAAACTGATAAATACATTGATTTTTTCCTACTCCCTGATTCACCCTGCACATACTGTATATGCTTTAACATGTCATTGGCATTATGACAGCAATTTTATAAGAACCTACACTCTAAGCAGAAAGAATCGAACCATTGACAATGAACACTTAAATGTTGCCTTCATTATCTGGAGTCTGGAGGCACTGAAACTTTCCTGAGTAATTTTTTGGAGTATTTTTTTTACAATATTTGGGTTTTACAACCTCATATTTTTTTGAAATCACAATTCAGCAAGTCTTTCTGCAGTTGTTCTTAAATTTTCTACATTCTACAGTAGTTCTCTTAGATACTTTGTAAAATTTACCAATTGTAGAAATCATGGTTATTTTAGTTAAGTTTGGGGACTCTTACCTGAAAGGGACCCTAGGCAAATGTACATCATACATGTATCCATGGAAATTGAGAGGCTGGATTCTACTTAATACATAGCATGGACGAACAACTATTATGAACAAACTTGGCATTTCCTAATACAGGTATGTTGCTGAAAAATATCGAAGCCATCTGAAACGACACATTCTGAACTGGTCACTAAACACGGGGAAGTGAATTCAAATCCCAAACTGATAACATAGTATTACTCAACCTTTGTGAAAGCCACGATACATAGCTCTCAGGGCAATTTTACCTGCCCATGCATACACGAGGCTTTCCTGCTGAATACTCAAAATGGGTACAGCACAAAGCTAACCCATCATTCGACTAAGTAATTTCTAGCTTCCTACTTATGATGGTAGAATTAAGTTTAGCATGTTTTCATAAACAAAGCATAAGAGACTGGTAAAAGGTACAACCTGGAAGCTATGACCACTTTATCCAAACACTGACAATGATAAACTTTGACTGAAGTAAGTTTAGAAGAAATGCTCATTAACCTTCAAAATGTTTCAGCCAACTAGGGTAGCTTAAATTCCTCACGTTTTCCTAAAATGATTCGGCTAGTTCAAACATCTTATGGTATCATACTATATCCCATTACTTTGAAGTAACAGACTTTAATTAAGTTGCATTTATTTTTAACTGAAATCATTGAAAGTAAGTTTATATTAAACATAGTTTCAATTTTATTTCACACAAAATGAACTTAACAAAACAGTCCAAGAGCAAATCTGATCCTTGCCTCAAAATTTGACTTTGAGGTCAATGTGTGGACTAATCAGATATCTGTTAAAAAGTTAAATTGTTTACAAGAAAATTAGAAATGGGGATCACTCATGCAAATTTACACCCCAACATCTATCCCCTTTGTAACCTATCCCCTTTGTAAAATATAAACTATGTATGGTACCTATGCAGCCATATATGGTATATGGCAGCAATAACGGTTTGATTTTAACAGTTATCCAGTTACCTGTGACAACAAAATTTGTGAAATACAACCTAAGCTAGCAGATTGGTTGTTTGATCAAAAATCAACGTTTATGCAAGAAGAAAACAGATGGCTCCTAAGGCAACTTGAAAATTTTTTTGGATGACTAAATTTTCCTTTAAACAACCAAACATGGCAGAAAGGTTGTCTGATGAACGAACCACAAAATTTTCTTTAAATCAAGGTCTGGATTAATTGAGAAGTACCAACAAGCGTTACAGTAAATTTTTGAATTGTCACAGAATTTCGACTAGCTAGGTCCGAGATTACCTTGCACTTTCGTATACCATACAATAATAAAATTTGTTTTCCAAATTCCATACTATGTCTGTGACTGAAAGGAGGGAGTGGCAGGCTTTGTGTAAACTTTTGAAAAAGCTCATCCTTGAACTAAATGATGAATCAACATGACTATGTTATTTACATTATTTTGTTTTTCACTTAACACAATGGATCCCTTGGGGTTCGGTCTCAGAGATTTGCCACTACAAAAACTCCTTTGGCACAAACACTATGAGGAGCTTGCATCAAGCCAATGGAACTTTACTAAGGGTTGACATGAGCCATATTCTCCAAAGTATGTCAAAAGTTTTATAAATTGGTATTCAAATTTTCCTGCTGTCTTAGGTGCATGTAGGCTTCAGAAACTGATTTACTTTACAATCACTTGACTGCACCAATTTCCCTGATTTTTTTTTTTTTTTTTTTTTAATTTGTTGCCATATTCCTCTATGTAAGCCTTGTAATTCTGAATAAGATGCAAAAAAGCAATAATTAGGTGTATGTATGTCTTAAACTTGCTACAGCTAATGCTTTGAAGAGGAAAGAAATAATAAGTATATTCAAGTTTTCTTCACTAAACTCATAAATTAGTACAAAACTCAAACCAATGGCATATTTAGATAGTACTAAACTTTTTTATACTCTGGCATATTCCAGAAATTTGAATTCTTCTGTTTTCTAAGTTAGTTAATTATTAAATTGTGTAAGAAACTTAAAAATGCTTGCTATTTCAAAAGGTTGGCTGTTTTAAATATTACGTTTACTTTAAATCCTGCCCTTACAGCTATACCTATTTCATGATTCCTATGAGGGAGTGTTTTTCAGCAGAACACCACGTTTATGAGTTATAATGCCAAATTTGTAATTTATGCTGATTATTGCAAATATTAGTTCAATTTCATACAATTATGTACAGTTCATGAAAATAATGTAATTTGAATGTGAATGATTTAAGTATAAAAAAAAAACAGAAATAAGTTGAAAAACTAAACATCTGAAAACACCAAGCAAATGGGAAAAAAAAAAAGATTGTTTACGAAATGTGACTTAGCTTGGAATTACAGGTAATTGTTCAAAATTGACAATACTGGATTACTTGGGGAAAGGGGTGGGGATGGATGAAGTAAATAAACTATGTAGGGACAGGGCTTTACGAATACTTTTTGTCCAACAACACTGATAATAGACTTCAAACTTTGACTTTGTGTTTGCATTGAAACAACAAACACTTCAGCACCAAACTGCTGCCAGTCTATACAACCTTTTTCACGAGCACTTAGGATTGTCAGTGCAACAGCTAAAATAAATGCAAATTCACCCTGACAGTTTTTTGGGGGCATTTACTGAAAGTAAAATTGATCACCATGGTTTATTACAAAGAAATAAAAGTATTCGTCATTGAGAAAATTAAAACTTCTTTGGCTAAAACTTGATAAAAAATTCTAAACATATCTGTTAATTCTATATTTCAACTGAAATCCTGAGACAGACTTGCCCCATGAAAATTCCATCCATGTTCATAACAAGGACTTTTGGTAACAAAAAATAGTGCTGGACACTTTTGTCTTCAAATTATTCAGCTGCTGAAAAGTATGTTACTAAAATGTTGTTTATTTAGGAAATTTGAAGATCAAATTTGAACATCTTTTCTAATGAAGGAATTTTGCTTACACTTGCTTTCAAAGGTACAGTACTGCGTAGGCCCAAGGCACCATGACTGCAAAGGTTTGAAAGCAAACTTCATCAAATAATCTTGTAGGCCCCATTTTTTTTTTTTGGTAGCTCTATTTGGGGTCTGATGGGCAAAAAGTATTTTCTTAAAAGTTATGATTGGTCCCTAGACTCCCAAAATAACTTTTTTACCATCCGAGGACAACAGTTATAACTGAAATTGTTCCAGCATAAGAATATGGTTATTTCTGAATGTCTTCAAAGTTTCATCAATACTGGTTAGGGGTGTGGGGTAATGATGGGGAGTAACTCCAGTTTTCATCTGTGCAGGGTATGTGCAGTCATTCTGAGCTTATTTTGCTTTTTAAAATGTTGGTTAGTTAGTTAGATGAGGTTTAACGGCCCAGTTTACAACCAACTGGTTCAAGTCGAGCCGGCCACGGCCTTTTTTCCAGTTGTGGCTCACTGGCTTTAAAATGTTGGACCTTACAACTTATTTTTGTTGGATTCAATAAGAGAAGGTTCATCAATTTAATGTTGGGTGAATGCATTTGACTTTTAGCTTGTGTAAGGCAAACAGAGAGAACCTTAAAAGATAAGCAGTACTTCTAATAGACATTTCTTCCGTCAAGACTGCTAGAAATCCCATCCTGTCACTAAGACAGCAGAAACAGTTGTATAATAACAACACAACCTTCTCCAGCATTATTATATTTAGCTTCAAAACAATTATTAAAATTTGAACAAGGTCATGTAATATTCTTGGTAGTTCATTCAATAATTTTCCATTTTCCAAAAATCGGAACCCGCCACCTTTACAAACATGGTATGAAAAACAAAAATTAAAAAAAAAAAAATTACACAAAAAATATTCAGTGGGACTTCCTTGTTTGACACGAACATGCACAGTTTGCAAAGGGAGAAAGACAGTCAACAGTCAAATACACACAGCAAGCAGAGCAGCACCACAATAAGGAGAGAAGTTATCCACAAAGCTCTCTGGACTGCCTTACACCACAACAAGTCCAGTGGTAGCTGCACGTGAATCAAATTAACAAAGGGTGTTAAGGCAAAACCCCTCATTTTGGTCCACACATGGTGAATCTATTCCACAGAAATTGGCCATTGTTCTGGTTCAAACAAACAATCCCATGCAACTAAAATAATCCAAAACAATCCTTGCAACGATACAGTGGGTTAAGTAGGAAAGAAAACAAAAACAACTGGATTAATCTTGAACTTCAACCATTAAGAAACCAAACAGAACTGCAATCAGGCCTAAAAATAGGCTTAAAATTCCAGCCAGGATCTCCCTACCGTCTTGTAATTGTCTCCTTGCGACAAATTTGAGCATCTCGTCCAGAAGAATAACTGGGAAGGATATCTTGACCACAGCAAACCATTCCGTCAGATTTAGTGGAGTAATCTGGAACACCATCTAAGGATAAAGAAAAATAATCCATCAGAATCAGAAGTAATAACAGTACTTGTAATTCTAACCTGCTGGTGTCTAGTAACTGAAACTTCACCAAAGATGCAACACATATTTCCCTTAGTCCCTCTTAACATGTCCCAGATACAATCCCTATAGGCAGTAGCACATTTCAACTTGTCCAAATGACAAGTTACCTCAGTCAAGGGTGCCCATGAAATGCTCCTCCCCCTCCCCTTCCCCCTCTTACCCTTCCCAAGTGTACACAGATCCCACTGAGAAATAGCATCTTCCCAGAAGTACAACAAAATAAACTGACAGAGTTGAACCAGCTGTCACAGACAGGTGTAAAATATTTTTAATTTCCCTAAGCCGGTTTATCCGAGCCCAAAATACGCAAGGGACGCTCATTTGCATAGGCTAACAGCTAACAATGTAAAAGCCCGTGTTTACGCAAGTAGCGAATGCATCCAAGCGGAAGGCTTTGGAGTCGGACTGTCACCCCTTTTGTTGGGAATAGGACAGCACTGGAGACAAACGAAGATCGTTGGTGTTATAGGAGCGCCGAGGCTCCAACACTATATACTGTAATATTAAGTCGCCGAGGACTTTATTTAGCCGCTGAGGGCTACAAAAACCTTATAGAAAGAACCAGGTTACGCGCCGAGGCAT